>VZRZ01003266.1:1819-19030 GCA_013398175.1 Climacteris rufus
AAAAAAAGCCACAGAAACCTGACATAGCATGTCAAGGAATATTTTGGAAATTAAACTTCTACTTTGTCTAAGTACATTGAAAATTTCAGCGAGAGTTGCCTAAAAATGGGTGATTTCTCGGCACACATGGGTGGAACTCTTGATGCGTGGCTCCAATACATGGAATTGGATAGCCCTTTATGAAGTCAACAAGGTTATCAAAGACTAAATAATATTTTAGGCTCACCTATTTTTTTATAGAACTTCATCTCTCTTTTAAATCTCAGTTCAAATAGAGGGGTTCTCCCAGGTATTTGCTACCAAAAACATCATCCAGAACATCACAGTACAAAGGGATACGAAGGCTCTTGTCGGCCATGCACACTTGTTGATAACTGAGTGATGGAAATCATTATTTCTTAAATGGAAAGCAACTAATATGCCAAGCAGAAGATGAATGACAGCAACTCCATCTACAAACCCTATCTTCAGAATTCTATCTGTTCTCAGTCAAGAAAACAGGAAACTGAGATACATAAATGCAAACAAAATTGGTTTTAGGACTCCAAACAGAAATAAAACCCGTTCTGAGAGGTGATGCTCTTTGCAAACAGCTGTCTGTGATGTGTTCTTTACAGAACACCGAACTGGGGAAGGCACGTGCTGTATCACAGATACTCTTGGTAACTGGAATTCAATACATCCCAAGACAAAGCCACAAAAATGACATTTGGTGTCACCAGTTAAAGCCAACATCTCATCAATAAAATAAAAGCAGAAAATTGTATTTTTAATGAACATTAGGAAATATGATTGGATGCCTCTTCTTCATATCTGAAAAGCAAAAGCAGCAACCTAAGCCAAGTACCCCACGTCTTAACAACCAAATGCAGCTACACACCTTCTTGAAGAAACAAATTCCTCCCTTCCCATCTTTTCCCCTTAGTCAACCAGTGTCATCTGCTTCAGTTAGGATGAGTTTCAGCCAACACTCTTAGCCAAAACCCAATTTCACTGACACACTAATCATCTAAAAAACCTGACCATCTGTGTTTCATGAAAGAGAGACGTAAAAACGAGTATTAGCAGCATATTGATGAAACTGCAAACCAATCTGTCACAACCTCCTTTGCAGTCTCACATAAAAGGCATGGTTGGCAGGAATCTAAAAAATTCCATGGGAAAGCTTCTGGAAGAGAAGAAACAACTGCTTCAAATAACTCAGCTGTCTGGAAGAGAATAAAAAAGGGAGTAATTGAAGCATGGAAGTGCCAAACACTAAGATAACATGGAGACCTGGCAACCGTGTCTCATGGCCAGTGAAACCAAACACAGCACTTGTGGTTCACATCCCCCATTGGCAATATAATACTATTAAGCAATCAACCCCGTGTGATTTCTGCATGTTTGGAGGAAGTGTTTGATACCTTAACAATGACCAAACTTTTTTACCTTCACAAAGGACTCCATAATGCTCCATAATATACAGAATCAAGAACAGCTGTCCCTTATTCCCAGTGAGAATGCACTCCTGGCTCACATGAAATTTGGCATCCACTGTGACTACAAAGACCATCGCATCAGAACTTCGCATTTCTCTTTGCTGAACTGCTGAAATTCCTATTGGTCCCAGCCTCAAGTTTCCCAAGATACTTCTGGACTTAATCTCTACCACTTAAAATGTTTACCCAACACCCATTCTCATCCAGAATTTTGCTGAGGGCACATTCTGTTTCACCATCTGGATTTGTGATATATTGGATGGTATCAGCCTCAGTATCATCAAAGAATCAGCCATTTCTGCCAAGACAATGAGCAGGTCAGTCAAGCTTGAGCTGAGGTTGGTTGGTAACTCCACATGGACTGTGCTCAACTATATTCTTCTCTTTCACATGTTTGGAAAGGCTCCATCATCTTTTCAGAAAATCAAATGAGGGTGATCAGTCTATGCAACCCCAAAGCTGTCTCCTTATCTTTCCTTTAGATAAAATATTAACTTTTTTTTCAGTCATCAGGAACCTCTGTGATTCACCAATCTCAAATCTTTTATCCCTTCTATGCGAATAACACCCTGTCCTTCATCAGACTTAAAAAAAAAAAAAACCTGATTGCATCACTTAAAAAATCACACCTGGGTGTTATCTATGGAATGCTACTTAACAATGAAGTAATACTTTCCTTCAGAATTCCCCTCTCAACCAAGACACTTTGTCATGCCCTCCAGCATAATCTTTACAATTTTTTGGGTTTTTACCATTACTTCATCTTCAGACATTTTTTCTTTCTCTTTCTATACATTCTCGGGACTAAACACCAAGTTCTCCCATGAGAAGCTGGGTATCTGCTTCATTTGTAGACACAATCAGGCACATCACAACTCCAATATTGAACAAGAAAGACAAACTGCAATGTGATTCATATATCTGGTGCAAAATTTGAGCAAACCTATGAAAAGAATCTGGATTTGTGTTTGTTCACTCCTCATCATCTTCACAATTAGAAGACACAGACCACTTGCCTTCACCGATTACAGCAAAAGTTACTGCCAAGAACACGAGTTAAACCCATAACTGCTCGATCAGCTACATAAAAACATCTGCATTACACCAACATTTTTGAAAGTTTTGTTGAAAACTGTGCATAAAGTAAAATTAAGTAACAAGCCACTGCATTACCTTTTTTTAAAAATATTAATTGCTCAGCAGTCATTAGATTTGACAAAACCCGCTTAACAGAACAGCAGAAAGCATGAAAAATCTTAAAAATAGTATTTCTTCTGAGCAGTCAAACCAAACAAACTTGGGTTTTGTATTTTACCTACATCAGGAAAATGCTTTCTGATATACCAGCTGACTTGTCAATATTTTTTTATTTTTGTAACAAAGTGCTTTGGTCACATGAAGCCCTTAATGAGTCTTAATGCAAAGCTTTTCCTACTGGAACCAACCAGCCATTCCTGAAGCTCTGCATCCTACACTGGACAGCAGGACCTGTCTAAGAAGAAATATGACAAGCAAGGCACAAAACAATCATCACTCTCATTTATGCTCAGTATCCAACAACAAGTTTTTAGCATAGACACTGCATTTGGATCATCTGGACAACAGACTACCTAGCAAATCCAACTTTCCATTTCTCTTGTTCCACATTCCAATGTTATTTGCATTATGAAAACAAACTTCCTTTTGATTATATTAAAACTTCACCAGAGCTGAAGAAATCTATAATACCGGTGCTGTCTTCTTCTAAATATTAATCTTACTACAAATCTTCCTCCAAACACAAAGTTAATTTTAGTTTCCATTTTCCAGACAGGTGTGATAAGCATTCCATGGCCAACATCTAGCAGAAAATTGATATGTTCACTGACAATGATGATGCACTAAAGAAAACACATTGACCTTTTTATGAGTACAGTCATTGTATGAAAGTCAATATAGCTTTTTTTTTAATTCTCTTTCTAACCAATTGAATGGGAAATTAAAATCTACCACCACTGTCCATGATTCACCAAAGTCCTTTCCCCAACTCCACAGAAGCAAAGGAGCAGAAGGTCATCTCTTGGTAGCATGGTGGATGATAACACATCATCCCAAGCCCTGTGCAATCGTTATTCAAAGCCTGTTACTCATGGCCCCACAGTAGAATTCCCTATAAACCAAATAGCACAACCAGAAGAAAAATAAAGCAGGAATCTCCGAAGCTCTGCTACCACGCAGGTCCACGCTCTCTTCTCTGGTGTCTTTTTCAGTCTTTTTCAGAGCTGCAGGCTCCTTACAGGGCAGGCATTTAAAACAGAGTCCATTCAAATGTGGGACCTGATGTCCTCACTCCAGTCACACTTTCAGCTTCCTCAGTGCTCAGACAAAGCAAACAAAGCAGCCGAGTCCCAGGCTCTGTATTATCGCTTAGCAAATATTTACCCAAGAGTCACAGGACCATGGAATGCTCCCAGGGATGGGGAGTTGAACTAAGAAAGCTGCAGAACCTTGGATCACATAGGGTTTTAGGCCCAAACGAAGGAGTATCCAAGGCTTCTGCAGGATACCCAGCTACAGACAGGCTGTGGTGTTAGGCAGTCACAAACAGCCACGGCTGCTCCACAGCAAAGAGCGTCCCATGAACCCACGCCTGGAGCACGACACACCAATGTCAAGACATGTGAAACTTTCACATCAGATTTCACCATCACCAGATGAATCACTGATTCAGTACAACTCTGTTATTTCTTTGAAGGCCCAACACTAACCTCATCAGCATAATGAGGTTTTACAGTACAGAGTGCGTGCCTACACACACACACACATGCTGTACTTAGTGTCAATCCATTAACACGAAACACACCCCACTAAAATCAAACTGCTTAACAATAAACACCAGTAAAATGCAGTAAGAAACCCTCATAAGGCTTGTTTCACACCCAGACTTCAGAATACTTAATACTAGAGAAGTTAATGTGTTTTCTTTTTTATTTTAATTTTCATGTGCTCTTCTGCATGTATCATTTCTCTGATTACCATGTCTAGCTTTGTTCTTTCCTGCAGTGTAAAAACGTGTTGGTATATTAAAATGTTACTAAGTGTGTACAGATGTATAGCTTCTATTTGAGCAGCTCAGGGACTGGTAACCATGGCACTGCTTCCAAGAATAGAATTATCATCTGTAACAGCACTCATGCTGTGGCAGTTGACAGAATGGTTATAAATATATCTATTAGCAGCCTGAGCTGAATCTTTAAACAGCACTACAGGGACAGCAGTTGGCTAAAAATAGCTTGACAACATTGCATTTGAACACTTGTCCTCAGAAACACTTTGTCACATCCACAGAGCGAATTTCAATTTTTTTTTCCTTCACGAAGCTGAAAATGAACTTCTGTGGCACACAGGAGACAGACAGTGTGACATTTTTTGACCTCCCTCCTCCCTAGAACACTACAAATAAAAGCACAACAGTAACAATCTTGAAAAGGCTGCTATAAAACATGAAGTGATGCCTAGAATTCAAAGTACACAAAGCAAGAACAGAATCAGAAATCATTTTACAAGGAGGAAAAAAAAAGAAACACATGGCAATCAAGAGCACACAAATAATCTGTCTGAGCTGCTGGAGTTCAGCTTCATTCTAATACACTTCCATTGAACTGGAACAGGGAAATGATGGTTACACAGTTGTTACCAACCACTGGATGAGCCACCACTCAATATGGAGAAAGGAAAATTGCCTCAAAACAGATTTCTAAATTCAGAAGATTTCATGAATTCGGACACATTCTCAATAAATCTTTTGCTTGCTACTTTTAGTATTTTCGTCATCTTTTTAATCGCAGTTGATACCAGTTCAGTCATCTGATGAAAAGAAAACAAGTGTCCTTTATTACTCACAGAAATGTTTACATTTCTTTAAATTATCAAATAAAAATGTGGACTTGCTAATTGCCTAATCATCATCTGTACACTGGAAAATGTGGCTCATTAAAAAAAAAAAAGGTATGAATGGTGAAGGTATCCATAAAGAAAGATGTGCTTACAGAATAAATCATGTCATATAGCAGAGAATATTCTATCTGAGAAGAAATCTCTGGAGGTTCTCTGATCAGCCGTCTGCTCAACACAGGACTGAATTACAGCAAGTTGTTTCATCGAGTCAAATTCTGAAAGTGGAGATTATGCAATATCTCTGAGCAGCCATTTTGTGTCTGAGTACCCTCCCTGGGAACAAGAATCTTCCCAATATCTGACTGCAGTTTCTTATGTTCCAGTTTGGGCCTACTGCAGTTTGGGTGGTGCCCAGTGACAAACAGTGGTAATGGGCACTGAAACTCTAGAGGTTCCCTCTGAATATGAGGAAACAACTCTCAGTTATCAACCTGTTTCTAGCACAAATCCAAAGCCCCGTACCAGCCACTATGAACAAAGTTAACTCTGCTGCAGCCAAACCCAGCACAGGGTGACTCAGCACTGGAATAGGTTTCCTGGGAGGCTGTAAACTCCCACCTTGAACATACTCAAAAGTCAACTGGATACAATCCTGGACACCTGACTGCTTGAGCAGGGTTGGAACAAAGATTCCCTTCAGATGTGCCTTCCAGTCTCATCCACCTTGTAATTTTGTTATTATTTTTTTTACTGTGCACTTCCAAGATGAGCCTGGCTCCCTTCACTCCACACTCCAGGTATCTCCCTCAGCCTCCTCCACCTGGGGCTGCAGAAGTCTCAGGTCCCACCACATCCACCATGGACTCCACTGGACTCACTCCAGCAACTCCTTGCCCACCTTACACTGAGGAGCCCAAAACTGGGCTCAGCACTCCCAAGTGCTGATCAGAGGGGAAGCATTGTCCCTGAGCCTGCTGAGCACACATTTCCTGGTCCACCCCAGCTGGAGCTGGCCTTCATGAAAAGGCTCACACACACTGCTGACTCCTCTTCCATCAATGTTCATCCAGTTTTTTCTGCCAAACAACTTCCTATCCATTCAGCATCCAGCCTATGCCATTGCCTAGTGCAAGGTAAATATCTAATTTTATTTTATAAGCATATATATATATGTATGTGTATAAAGATTCAGTAACAGTGGTTTTGAAGCTTATGACCTACATTATAAGTAAAAAATTAAACAGAGTTTAAAGTGCACTGATTTTGTATTCTTCAGCAGTAAAGGTAACACCTTAGATGTACACTTCCAAATGCAAGTGAAAACAAGACTCTAGGAAAAGAAAGTCTCTCCTGACCAAAACTAAATACAGCTTTTAGAACAGGTTTATATTATACCTTCTGCCTTTCAGGAGGATTGTTTAAGGATGAACTACAATTTAAATAGAACAAGTTCTATCTGTTTTATCCTTCTTAAAGCTTGGTTTTGGTAAGGGAATGTAATCTGCCATATAAAACTTAGAAAATGAAAAAGCAAACTCTATTGTAGTATGAGGCTTGAATATCCAGGCAAGAAAATTAAGCTCTTGGGATAATTAGAACTCCTGTTTTCATAAGGCATATGGATCAACTTGACCATGGAAGTGAACTCAGGCTGCTAGGCAAAAAGAATTAACACTTCCACTCAAATTTGTCCATTATCAGCTACGCTTTCTTTAAAGTTTAAACACTTCCAATCTTTTTTCTAGATTTATCATAAGGGAATTAGAGCACACATTACAACTCTGAACTTCTGAAAATTTATGTAAATACTGACAGTACTAGTGCACATCTCTCTAGGATTTTTGCATATCTGCCAAGTGATATTATCACCCCAAAGACTTTACTCAACCAGTCAAAGTGTGATACCAAGGACTAAAGGAAAGTGAAGTCAGATCTAGTTAGATACTTCAAACAGAAAAATTAATGACAGAACAAGACTTTAGAATGAGCAATAGCTTGACTGATAGCTTTCCTTTAAAACATCATTTAGGTAACTGATTTTTACAAATAAAACAAAAATTAGATGAAACCTCTGTGCAAAAGAAATTAAATTTTATTCCACAACCTCAATGTCAGGTACAAAAGTGCTATCATTTCAAGGGTGCAAAAGCTTTGCCATGAGTTCCAATTAAACTTGTGCCACAAATTTAAACAGAATAATATATGATCATTACGTTATGACTCTTCTGGTATAAATCTTTGGTCAAGTAGCATTTCACAGAATCACAGAATAAGCTGAATGGAAGGGACCCATCAGGATCATCAAGTTCAACTCCTGGCCCTGCACAGCACCATTCCCAACAATCTCACCCTGTGCCTGAGAGCATTGTCCAAACACTCCTTGAGCTCTGCCAGGCTTGGTGCTGTGACCACTTCCCAGGGGAGCCTCTTCCAAAGCCCAACCACCCTCTGGGTGAAGAACCTTCTCCTGATATCCAGCCTAAACCTCACCTGACACAACTTCAGGTCTTTCCCTCAGGTCCTATCACTGGTCACCACAGAGAAGAGATCAGTGCCTGTCCCTCCTCTTCCCCTCACGAGGAAGTTGAAGACTGCCATGAAGTCTCTCCTCAGTCTCCTCCAGGCTGAACAGACCAAGTGTCCTTGACTTCTCCTCAAGGCTCGTCACCATCTTCATTACCCTCCTTTGGATGCTCTCTAATAGCTTTAAATCTTTCTTATATTATGTCCAAAACCAGACACTATCCAAGGTGAGGCTGCCCCAGTGCAGAGCAGAATGGGACAAGCCCCTCCCTTGCCCAGCTGGGCATTCTGGGCCTGATGCCCCCCAGGCCATGGTTGGCCCTCCTGGCTGCCAGGGCACTGCTGGCTCATGTCCAACTTGCCATCGACCAGGAGTCCCACGTCCCTTTCTTTCCAGCATCTCATTCCCCATTCTGTCCATACACACAGGAGTGCCCCATCCCAGGTGCAGAATCTGGCACTTGCCCTTGTTGGAAATTCCTACAGTTGGTGACTGCCCAGTCCATTTGTTCAGGTCTCTCTGCCAGGCCTTCCTGTCCCTGAGGGAGTCAACAGCTCCTCCCAGCTTTGTATCATCTGTGACCTTGCTCATTGTCCCTTCCAGTCCTGCATCCAAGTCATCTATGAAGATGCTGAAGAGCACAGGGCCGAGGATGGAGCCCTGGAGAACCCCATTAGTGACAGGTCCTCAGTCTGATGTCACCCCAGTCACTGTAACCCTTTGTGCCAACCTCGAGGCAGCTGCTCACCCACCCCATGATGTGTTTACCCAGCTGGGGCTGAATATTTTGTCAGGAAGGACACCATGACAGACAGTATTAAAAGCTTTACTGAAATTCAAAAGGATGACATCAACTGGCTCCCCTTGGTCAGCTGGGTGGGTGGGACTTCCTTCTCATAAAAGGAAATCAGGTTTGATCAGCAGGACTTTCCTCTCGTGAAGCTGTGATGGCTGTGACCCATGACTGTGTTGTCTTCCAGGTGTTTTTAATACCCCCCAGAAAAAACTTCTCCATCACTTTACCAGGCACTGAAGTGAGACTCTGATCAAAATTACTTTTCCTCCTCGAATAATTTGTTGCATGTATTCCCTTAGAAGTAAAAGAAGAATACCAAAAGTTGCCTGAATTTATTCTAATTTAATCAGATAGTCTAAAATTAATCATTAGCAAGTATCAATTGGCTGGCTCCATTGACATAATTGGCCTTGATTGGCTAAAGCAGCAGTTTCTAAGCATGAGCTACTGAAGCCAACAGAGCTACTGAAGTTCAACACAGACAGAAAAAATAAAAATAAATCAATAAAAAAAACCCTACCACTGTTTGATATAACAACTTCAGAGAAAACTAACATTTATTCCGAGCTGTAGCTGACTATATTTATGGGTGCTGCGTTTTATCTCAGTCACAGTGCCATCTGGTGACTATTTATACTCTTATACATTTTAAATAGCTGGTATGTTTTAGGCTCATCCAACCACCTCATGTCATCCATTAACCTCCTCTTTCTAAGTTTTATCTGAAGGTGAGGACAGGAACAGTTCTCTAGGAGATGGAATGGTTCAAGATTTCCATTTTGCATGTTCTTCTTGCAAACTTAGAAGTGCGTTAGGAACACAGTGGACTTTAACCACTAAGGCATATGAACACTGCTATAAAATAATAAAGTTTCTATTGCTGGAAATGAACAGCATCATCTCAAGAATGAGATACATGGAAAGGTTTGCTTTTTGTTTGCTTTTCCCTGGAATGTGGCCCCTAAAAGACAGCTATGAAAGGACAAACAGCACAAACTGTTTGTCAAGTCCCACTTCTAAAGTTACCCCAGCTTGCATTGCAAAAGTGGTGGCAGATAAATAAATTTAGTGAAGATAAATCAGAGCATCAAGTATTACATTTATTAATCAGCTTACTGTGTCCACATATAAAAAACTCAGATAGACTTCCCAGGCTTGTTACATATTTTATCTCTTTTAAGAATTGATAGCTGTTATGAGCCAAAATCTGACACTTTGATGAAGGCAGTAACATGGGAGAAAGATTTCTTATGTTGGTGTTGACCTTTTTTTTTTTTACCCCTTCCCCAAACAAATACCCCTTCCCCCTTCAAAACAAATATTCCCATCATTTTCACCCTTCACCCTCTCCTACAACAAAATAAGTGACAAGACTATAATATACTGTGTATCTATAAAAGAGGTGCAACAAGGGAAATACCATATTATACCTGACACCATTTCTACAGACATTATGTAAGAACAGTACCTGACTGGAAGTTAAGGCAGTACAGACAATTCCCCAAACTCCCCATGGCAGGAGCACTGGAACTAGATGAGCTTTAAGATCCCTTCCAACCCAAACTATTCTGTGACTCTATTTAGCCAAAAACTGTTACATGAAGAAAAAGGCAGCTGTTGGACACAAATTATAAGTAGACTTCTGTCTCTCCTTCCTTCTGGAATAAAAACATTCTATGTAATACTACATTTATTTAAGTCTTTAAACAAGTGTAAACAACTTCATATGAAATAAATGTGCATACCTGATGAGTTAGAAAATTAATTCACACTGTTGTTTCTTATGATCACTAATACTACCCCCATTTCCAGTCCAATCTCTCTTTTGTTATTAAGCATATTCATGTGGAATCACATTTATAAAACATAAAATATTACTTCAGCTCCTACAGGAGCAGTAGTAACAAAATGCTTAACTATCCCATAAGAAAAACAGCTGGCATGCTCAGAGAGAATAACTATTTTCTGTTTTCCTGTGGAAGACACTGTTACATTCCATGTAGGGAAGAACCTTCAGCAGGCCTGCTATTCACTGCATAAAATAGGAAAATGCTGTTGTTCAAAACCCAAAATCCACTGCTTCTAAGTTTGACTGGAAGAAGCTGCTCTGATTCAACACACAGTAAAGCAGAACTATTCTGAACGTATTCTGCAGGTCAACAATTTCTGATTAAGTTTTCTTTCCATAAATGATACTATTAATAATTTTGCCATTTTTCACTGTTTTCTAGAAAGCACTTCACTCCCAAAGGCACCAGTTTTGGTTTTGCAGGGTAATACAAACTACTCCTGACAACAAAGAGCATACACAACTATTTGATGAATTAGAGAAAAAAAAAAAAACCAATCTTTTCCATGTAATTGTAATTAAACTCATCTATTCTCTTTCATTAATATTCCAGAGTGCCACCGAATCATTTTCTATTTACTTGAATGAATATTCATTAGAGAAGTGACTGGAACTTGTGTCCACTGACACAAGTTTATGTGCTCATCATTTAAAACAAACTCTCACCCAGGGTGGACAGTGTCCTCGCTTGGAAAGGGCCTGAAATTGTATTTCTGCTGCACTACATTGAGCTTGCAGAGCCTGAGGTGTGTTCAGTTTGCTCTGACTGACCTGGTTGCAACTTTATTTTCTGAGATTTAGTTGCCACAACCATTTGTCCACCTGGCCAGGATACCGTGTCCAATTTGTTTTACTGGTGTGGTACCACCACAGCTTACACACAGAGTTGCAAGAGACAATTACCCTATGGAGAAATTAGGTATTTATGAATAAAATAATGATGTGGTGTAAACAATCACAGGCCTTGCCTGATGATGGATGCTTTGAGAGGTGGTTGTAGCACAGCTGTACAGGCAAAGCCCCAAAGGCTGTAAATCACCAATGATCAGATAAAGAAACACAGATACACAGCTGGACAAAACCTTAGCCAGGGCTAACAACAAGAACAAATAACATCTAACAGATGCTGATTTGGGATGTAACAGGGAACCAGAGAGCAATGAAGAAAGAGCAAGATGTAAAAACACATTAGAAAGGGCATCCTAGAAAAGAAACCACCTGGGGCACATTCCCCCAGTGAAGGTCACCCATAGGTGACACTTCCCCAGCACTGGGAAGACACCAACCTTACAGCACTGGGAGGGTGGGCATAATTCCTGCTCCTTTTCCTAGTGCTAAGAATTCCATGTGCAATCATTCCAGCTTATTATTATTCTTCCTGTAAGGATTAGATCTGGACTAATAATGATTAAAAGGTTACTGTTTCAATACTAAATACTGCACTAAGACTAAACAACTGGCTAAGCTATGTAAGGTGTTGCTTACTCATTGCCTGTAAAACAATAAAAGCTGGCATCAGATGACTTCCAGAGGTGCCTGCCAACCTCAACCACTCTGAGTCTCATTCTGTGAATGATGCCTTATAAATAAATAGCTGGATAAATAAACAGATGCTCTTGGAATGTTTTCTGGAACTCCCTATGCTGTCTGTGTTCTATTTTATCTTAGACCTACAGTTGTGCTGTATTTGGGGCAGATACTGTTCTCATTTTTGCTGTGCAGCTCCTGGCCAGTGAGTACAACTCTGCAATGCAACTACCAATTTTTCTTAATGAATTAGAACCTGAAAGTTCTAATAATTTTATACTTTTACTTATGTTTTTCACCCTAATATTGATGACTATGATATAGAATATAACCAGCATCATGTATTCCTGAGACTTTTTCATGTACTGGTGAAAAATGCCACAGGAATGCTGCACATCACTCAAGAAAAACAGAAAGATGATAACAACTACAAGAACACAGTTTGATCCTGAAAAATGTCTTTCCATTTCTTCCTATTCAGCACTTTGACCCTGAAGTTCTTGGATGAAAAATGACATGGAGCAACCCACACTAAAATGGAAAAGTAGTCTCCTAACAGAGTGTCCTGCCCTGAATTGGGCTGAGGTCTTGAAAAGGAGACTTTTGGTCCAAAATTACTGTGTTAAGATACTGGGTCTTCTGGGCTCCTCAGAAATATTTATGTCAAGAAAGAACAGTTAACAGAAGTCAACCCTTAAAGTGCACTTTTTTAATAAGGCAAAAATCTATTCAAAATCCCTTTCCTGCTCAATTCAAGCTGAACCACTCCAAGCAAGTGCCCTTGCTACCAGCTTATTCATGTGCCAGGCATTACACAAATTTGTTGTTGTAACAAGAAATCTCCTCTTGACAGGAGAAAGACACAAAATTTAATTCAAACTCTGACATCTCAAGCAGTAAATATCATGCCACCTTTCATAATTAAAACATTCAGCACAGAACTGCAGAGTAAAAATTCAGCTCACAAAACTCTTACAGGGTGAGGATTCCTTGAGCTTCTCAGGACTTCTCACGAGAGAGTGAGAAGATCTTTCTACTACTGTATGCAACTATATGTACATAACTCCATGTGATCTCTTACTCAGTGGAAATAGAACAGCCCCATGTTTGTATTAAACAAATAACAGTAGTTGCTTTTAATTCCATTTCCAAATTAAAACTAGACAACAGGAACACCGGAAGACCCAGTCAGGCAGCAATTGAAACAGATTTCTGAAAGTAAACACACTCAAATGCTTGACTTCAGCTTTCACTTAAAGCAGCATCTTCAAAAGTAGCACATTTTCAGGCATGTGTTAAACAGAAACAGCAGCAGTCAACTTTCCATTTTAAAGGAACAAATTTGTAAACTTGTTTGGAAAGAAGTAAATTAAGAACTGACAAAAATGACAGCTGAAAGCAGCAGAACAGTCACAGTATTTTTTTTTCTAAATATAAATCAAGTAAGACTGAAATATCTTCAGTTTCATTTACAAAAACAAGTTATATTTTTCTTTTTTTAAATCTACCTACTTGTATACAATTTTTACTGGCACTGATCAGTTTAAAATTGTTTTTCATACTGCTGAAGCTATAGTTTTCTTTTTTTAAAATCCACCTGTTTATATACAATCCTAACTGGCTTTAATCAGTTTAAATTGTGTTTCATAATGCTGAATGAATTAATTTTATCTTGCAGTTTCCAAGTTACTTGTAGCTTATGCTGCTCAGAACCTCAGCCACGGAGTAGAACACTAAAAGCACTGATCCATATATTTAATGCAAGTAGTACAGTTTTCCAGGGAATAAGGCACAGAATTATATGACAAAAGGAAGGGACACAGCAAGAGAACATGAAGACTACACCAAGCACCCATCTCAGCTTAGTGACCAGGTAGCCTTCATTAATATTCATCAAAAATAAGCAGCTCCAAATCTCTGCTCCACACCCCAAAGATTTGCACTCCCTCCAATCTCCTGTGTGCTCACAAAGCCTTGCTTGCTTTGGGGTTTTCTTCCTGCTGCATTTTTATATGATGGATCTTACAAACATTTGAATAACTAAGGGGAATCACTTAGGTAAGTGCAGACTTACAGGCTTACCCTGGTACCAAATAAATTGAGCTATTTCATTTCTTTTCTGTAATGGAATCTAAGATAAAAATAATCTTTCTGAGCACTTTCCCACATTGTGTAGTCTGACTATTGCCAAACTGATTTGGTGTGTTATTTGCTTCAGGTTTTCTGAAGTCTCAGAAGTGTAGAAATTCATAAAGGTCTTAAAACTGGTAATTTTAGTCTTTTCCATTAATGTTATTCAAGACCAAATAGATCAAGAGCTTTCAATAGAAAAATAAACATGTCTGCTGAAGAAGATCTTTTTTCTCTGTCATTTCTGGAGTTTTCTCCACCGTTTCATGGTACAAAACTTCAGTACACATGCACAAACACACACACAAAACATTTTATTTAAAATACATATTCTGGTATGTGGTGTATGAAAATAAACTGCTTTCAACAGACTATGAACAAATCATCCAGATGAAATATTTGCATGTATTTATGACTTAATTTTACCCTTGACACTACAATCCACCTTGTGGTATTTAATTAATAGTAGGGAATCATGTTTAGACCATGTCTAAATTCCATTCTTTAAATATTAAACTCCTATGAGGAATTCCTGCTTAGCTTACACTTTGATTTCTTATCTTAAATAAGAACATAAGGTCCAATTCCATGTAGGCAGCAAAACTTTTAAAGGAAAAGCAATCATTTTTCTAGTCTCTCTTTAAAATCTATCACAAGTTGGTGGTAGGACAGGCAACCTCCAGGTTACAAATCACAGGGAATTTAGGTATCCGTAAGATTTTATTTTCTTAAATAGCATGGACTCAGACATGGATACCTTGCAGGCCAAAAGATGAGTTAATTTACACGTGCATTCTCTAGCTGCCATTAATTATTTTTTAACTCAACTTCATCTGAAACCATATATTAATGGAAAATAAAAATCTATTTAAAATTAAACTGGCTATGAGGAAATGTGGGGAAATTTCATTTTGGTGGCATATTAAATAAAAGGCTTAAATTTCAATCAGATTTCTTTAAAAGAGGGTTCAGATTCTAGTAACAAAAAAAAAAAAATAAGAAGTTAAAAAACACCAGAAGTTGCTGGGATGCTGTGCTAATTTAAGCTGAATTTTATCCAAATAGCACACAAGTTGTGGTGGGACATGAGGTTTAACACATTTAACACTTGCCAAGACTGCCACAACACTGAAATGTCCTCTAGAATTCATTTCAGAACAGGTGCATCCCTACATTTCCAAGAACCAGTGCTGACAAACACACCAATCCCAGCAAGATGCAGCTTCCCCAAGTCCTGTGCCACGGACAGGTCCCTGGGGGCAGGGACACTGCTGACATTTTGAACAGCACAGTTTTATCACAGCAGTCATACAGAACTATAGAAGTTTCAGAGCCATAACCTCTTCTTCTAAATTCCTAAGTGAAAAAGTAAAGGAAAAGTGAAAACCCACCCAAAAGCAAGGGAAGCGATGCAATCAACAGGGGGAACGTTGACAGTTCACTTCTGTTTATTTGCAGCTAAATAATTTTGTTTATATTACTGCTTAAGACCTCTAGCTGCAGAAAAAAAAAAAATCTTAATTCCTTCTAGGAGGTCATAGGTTTGTTTTCACTCTGTGACCTGAATATTTATTAAAGATGCAGGGTAGCAATTTGTAATAAATTATAGGTTCATAGACCTGCAGAAGTGGCACTGGCAGGCAATTAAGGAAATTCCTGAGACAGAGGGGGAAAAAAAAAAGAAAAAAATCAGCAGCAATCACTATTATTTTAAAGAACTTGGAAATTGCCATGGGAGACAAAGGAAAAGGCAAGTAATATTCAGATTTCAGAGCTTTTCCTGTTTATTTTCTTAGCAGCCTTAGTTATTCACACTGATTGTTACTGAGCTAACCTGGTTAAAGCAAGGAGAAGCACACAGGAGAACAGGACCCGAACTGAATACAAACAGGAGATGAGAAGCATCATCCTGACACTGTTAGTTCACCAAAAAGGTGAATCTTTGCCTCATCCTAGATAAAACATTACTCAAAATAGGAACTGTGTATGCCCTGGAGTCAAATACGGAGAAAAACTTCAGCTATAGCCAAATTCATGTGACAATAAAAAAAAGCTATTCTTATTCTTCCTGTCTTGTCAGTGTTGGTCCCTGTATCTCTGGTTTTAAAAAAGTATTTAGATATATAGAATGTATTACAGAACAACAGGCATATAGACAGTCCTCATCTCTTCACCTGAAAATTCATTTAACAGTAGACTTGACTCCATCCATATTCCTTGTAGGTCAGGTTCCCTAGGCAAATCTCAGCTCAGAACTGAGTGCTTCTCCTGCCCAAGACTGAAAATCCACATTTGATCTCCTCCATCACTACCAGGCAGCCACTCCAGATCCAAACCTACTCCCTGAGTATTAAATGCTGGCAGAGAAACTCTAAATCTGGAGTGCCTAATTTTTCATTTAATCACTTTCAAACCAAGCAGAGCCTGAACAAAATGCACAGACAAACCTGCAAGGAAATGCATTTACACTGCACAGAGCATAATGTGGAAAACACTGTTTCAAATCTGCTGCTATTCTCTAAGATTTCCCCAATTCATAAAACAGCAATAAAATGTAAACCAGCAAGCTGGTCAGGCAGAGAGAGCAGTACGGAAAATTTCAGTTTGTGCTGGGTGATGAGCTAAAATGCAAGGCTTATTTAAGTGTTGCAAAAATGAAACGCCCACCACAACTCCAAACAGGTAACCACACAAATGTGAAGGAATAAATTCTTAAAATATAAGAACTAAAGGATCAAAAGAATCTGTACCTTCCTTCAAAGGAATGCAGCAAGTGGGGGGAAAGAAAGGGGGAAAGAAAAGATGTTGGAGAAGCTGTGAAATGGTGCTGTGATGCAGCTCCGGAGCCAACCCGTCACATTTGTTTAGGTTACTCCGAGGCCAACACGTCAGCCTGGCTGACAAAATTTTAATGAAGTGTTTCACTGTCCTGCAGATTTTAACCATTTGAGCACAAAGGACAAACAGCTCCTCAGCTTGCTTGCTGCATTCTGAATTTTTCTTTTCAGCTCCATTAAAAAAAAAAAAA
>VZRZ01003266.1:19062-42535 GCA_013398175.1 Climacteris rufus
AAAAAAAAAAGGTTTTCTTGCCTCATGCCTCAGAGACCAAGTTTACAGAGGACTTTTTCCATTGTTTTCTTAATCCTATACCCTGAAGCTTTTGGTGTCCAAAAGCAATTTCCACTTCTAAAAATTCAGACTGTCTGCAAGGAAAATCAGGGAGCAGTGGCCAAGCAGTTTCCTCTCTTTCCTGAGATAGAAACTTTCTAACTCTTCTGAAGACAATTAAACCTTCATTCACTGAGACAATTGCACCGAGTTTTTACTTTTTGGTTCTTTTTTTGCAGGGACATGACCTGGATAAAATCACAGAATCATCAAGGCTGGAAAAGACCTCCAAGATTATCAAGTCCAACCTTTGACCAAGTATCACCACGTCCACTAAATGCTATCACAAAATGACACATCCAGTCATTTTTTTTAACACTTCCACACTGGTGACTCCACCACGTCCTTGGGCAGCCCCCTCCAATGCTTAACCACTCTTTCAGAGAAGAAATTTTTCCTAATATACACCATGAGTATTTTGAAATAGGGAGATTTTGTTGATCTGAGAAAGGAAGGTAAAAATTAAGACGCAAAATGAAAACATACTACAGTCACAATCACAGACTGACTTCTATTACCATTTGATATTTTTCTACATATCCTTAAAAAGCCTAATGTTATAGATTGATTTTCTTTGTAAGATGCAAGCCTGTGAGCTAAACAAATGAGGGAAAGAGAGCATGAGCTGAGTCTTCCTGACTTTCACACGTTAGGCTAGTACAAGGTACTCAACAGATGGCAAGATTCCTGAAAAAGCAAGCCAGCGTTTTGTACATGGCAAAGCAACAGTGAGTAGAAAATACTATGAGAGATGACAAGAGACAAAAACAAAAACAGGAAACAAACAAAAAGGCAGAAAAGCAGAAAAGAGCTTATTATAACATATTAACAAAAGACATTTCTAGACAAAGGTAGAAACGTGTCAGTGTTACAGAGGAGGGAAATCAATGACATGGCCCTTGCTCTTCCTTATGTTCCCTGTGCATGGGAGCTCTCCAATACCAGAGCTGCTCTGGGCCATTCCTTCTGTCACTGGCAGCACTCAGGACAGTTATGGGCAAGCAGAGCTGTTTGAGGTTACTGCTGTCAAGTTTTCCTCATGGTATTATTGCCCGTACATTCCTCAGTGCAGTGAGCTGGATGTCATGATAATGGAGATTAGAGAAACATCTATGAATTTTTGTCCAGAATGCAGAATGTGTTTTTTTCTCAAAGCACAATTATTAAGTTTATCAAATTGATCTGGTTTCCTTCTCCCTTTCCCTTTCAGCATGCATTGCCTAGATGTTTGTTCCTGGAATAGAGAGACCCCTATCTTACCCCTTCCTGTTCCTTGGGAGATTCAATACACACAGTTGGGAGAGCCTGCTGTGATGTACACCCAGCTCAACAGGACTTAGCCTGGCACAGTGCAGGAAGGACATGGCTTTTTGTGCACATAGTTATGTCACAATATCTAATATTCAGGGGGCAACAAGGTCCCCTGTATACAGTAAATAGAGAGAGAATGTCCACATACTCCTGTGTTATCTTTTACACCAGGGGCTTTTCAAAGCAAGTGGCTTTGACAAAGGAGGTGACGTGAGCAGAGCAGCCACTCCACAAATATCTGAGGATTGGTTGTTTGTGTTTTGTGGGGGTTTGGGTATTTTTCCTCCACAGAAATCATGATCTAAGTTATTATTCAGTGAAATACACAGTTATGACTGCTCATATTTGAGGACAGCCTTTTTTTTTTTCCTCAACTGACTTCTCTTAATTTGAGCAACAATCACTCCCAGTAACACTTGGTAAAGGAAGTGGTATAGAACATGATAATGAATACTTTTATTAATTTTTCAGTTAAAAATCCAACAATCACCCACCATTTCAACTCTACTCTACCCAGGCTGGGAGATCATAACCCACCCTTGGATACCAAGTACAAAGAACAGATACAATTCAAGCTATTTTACTTCTTTTGTGGTAGAAAAATTGTCGTGGTGAAGTTATGCATTATAATTGCATGACAGTACCCCCACAAAGGAACGCCAAAATGCCAGTTTCAAAACTGAAGCATTTAAAAAAATGTTCATTATAATACATAAAACTTTAAAACTTTACAGAGGTACAGCTTGAAGAGCAAAACCAGCACTTTGGGGGCAATCATCACTGAGGCTTTCTAATAATAATGGAAAAGCAGTGTCCTCCTTCCTTCAGAATTTGACATCCCTGTCACACACAAAAGTTCTGAATAAAACTCTAAAAATAATTGGTCCCACATTATCTCATTTACAATAAGTAGAGAAAAAAGATACCTAAGGCAGAAGGTCCTTTACTTGTTCTAAAACCTAGTGGTGCAAATTGAAGGTAAGACAAATTAGGGCTAATAGTAAAATGTACTTTTGAAAGGCACTGCTATTTCACCATTACAGGAACTGCTGTAAGGATGGAGGAAGTTTTCTGTCACTGAAATATTTTAATAAAATTGGCTAACTTCCAAAAATGCCTGGAACCTCAGAGGCAAATTTATCAGGATCAGATTAGGTGGATCATCAGTAGGACGTTTTCCACCAAGGCTACCAGAATAGATTTGCAGCAGCTGGATAAAATTCCATTTTTTTAATATTTGAACCCATTTGTTCTCCATTTGTAGCTATTCTCCCCACTATTCTAGCCTGGAGCACCTATAGTCTACAGGTGATTACCAAACAAGCAGAAAAATCTCAGTGAGAGGGTCTGGATTGCCCACAACACTACACTGACCCAGCAAGAGGTAGAAAAATATATGAATAACATGGAAGAATTAAAAGAAAAAGACACAGACAATTGCCACAGGGAACAGGGGACAAAATCCAAAAATGGCTTTTGATAAAAGATCAAGGTTCTGGACAGAGAAAACCTCATGCTGAATTTCCCCAGCAGTGAAGAACACAGGATTTTAAACTATTTTTTTTTCATATTCTTAAAAAACAAGATTACATCACCTGTTTCTCACCCTCATCACAGAATGGAGCATTTTGTGGTTATTTTGACAAAATTCCCAACTGTACATCTTGTGTGATCTTGGGCAAGTCATTTATTCCTTGTTCTGGACTGTCAGCTGCTACATGAAATGGCAGCAGTAGTAATAAAATTGTCTATTACTTGCACTTGCACAGTGTCTAACCAAAAATGAGTGGAGTTTTATGGCATTGCTCAATAAAGTTACTTGTACAGTACTTGAACTGTATTGCTCACCTTGCTGGCCATTTGATACAAAGATATAACCTAAGTGAAAGTAAACTTGATAAAATGTAGACACACTGGTTACTGCCATGAAGCAATCTAGAAGCTTCCTTCCTCCAGAGATTAACTTTATTACAAAATATGCCTTTTAACTGTTTCCTGTCATTTGTCTTTTTCTCTTCTCAGACCTATTTCAGCTAAACCAATAATGTTTTAAGAGTCCCAGGTTGAAAATTAGCAAGTCATTCTGAGTTCTCCACTCCTGCCAATCTAATTGCAAAGTGTGATGTATTGTGCTCACTGTATTTAATGGCTACAGACAGCTGAAGCACATCCAAGTCACTTAACAGCAATATTTATACTAATACATTATCTCACTACAGATCTCTGAGTCAAGTGGTACAGAAGATATTCCATGCAAAAACAACATGCACCAGTGCAAAGGATCAATTTCCCAATTTAATATCCATAGTGGTTTTTATCTTCTACTACCAGGTAACAGGATTTTTTTTTAAACACAAGACCATTTAGAATTTGATTTACTCTCAGATTACACCTACAGAAAATCAGGTCTAAATGAATCATAGAGAAACATCTAAGTAATTATACTCTATTTGATCAGCATCCTCAAATTTCTACCCTTTCCTCTCTTCACATAGAATTTTTTCCATCACCTGTTTTTCCCTCTTTCACATCACCAGTCACTGCAATATACAGCAAGATCAGCAATTTAATGACAACACAGAGAAACCAATTTCATAAAATGGCCAACAAAATATGATCTGTTTTATCTGACAAAATATTAAAAGCTGCATTTATTTATTTATGTCTCAGGGTTTCTTCCTCTGTTTTACAAAGAATTTCTTCTCCTCTACTTCTGATAATTTTAGATAATTTTCATTTTCTGGAAATATAAGTATTTTAAAGTCAATCTTGTCCTACTCCCCCTAACAAAGAGTCAGCCTCTGATCAATGACACATTTAACACAAGATCATTCTTAGTACTAAACTAAGAATAAAGCCTCCATTCCAGCTTGGGATTTATGCCTGTTTTCACTGACAGCAGTAGAAAGCCTCAAACACATACATAAATAAGTTGGAATTCTCTGAAGCAATCCCTCTCACAGACCATCTTACCAAAGACTTGCAAGCTATGACATTTAAACCCTGGTTTACCCATGAACAGCCAGAGTGGAACTTGCTGTGATGATTATCTACTCATTTCCCTCAGTGACACAAAGCTGGTAAAGCAGATTCTGATGTGCCCTTTCAAAAATGCCTTGGCATCAATTACAGCCATCACATTCTGCACGTCCAGTTTCTTTTGAGGAAAACTACCACACTTGACCTACTCTTCTGAAGTCCCCACAGTGATAAATTACTGAACTTCATTCTCTTTCTCATACTCCTGGGGAAGGCAGCTATTAGAAATTCCACTTCTAGCTAAACAGAACATTTGCAGTCTAAAGATTCTATTTTGTTGGGGTTTTTTTTGTTGTTTTGTTTTTATCAAGATGCTTTTTATCTCCTTTGGCCAGCTGCCCAAAAACCAGCACAAACCTCCAAGTGTAACTTTGATCTGTCTCTATGATGGAGCATTCAAGAATATTTCAACGACAAAAAAAAAGGTTATTTGAAAAATTAAGAAGCTGAACTTGCTTGCAAATTTATCTATTCTCAAATTGAGAGAAAAATTTATGTTACAGTGTTTATCACAGCCTTCAGTAAAGTTATTCTTCATTACTTGTCAATGCACTGAGTCGCTGTGGTTAAAAAACCACAGAAAATTATTAAATCACTAAGATTTATGGAATTTCAAAAAAGTTCCATCATGCATTTGCCAAGAAAACATTATCATATGCAGGATGAGCAATGTTTAAGCAAAAATGCAGCATGAGGCTGAAACCAACTTCAGCAGCAAACTTCTAGATCTGCAACACGAGCAGCGTAAATGTACACAGACAAACAAGTAAATAAGATACCTGAAATAAAGAGTGGTCTTTGATCCAAACCCAGTGTCTGACCTACCTCATCTGTCCTCATTGAGAGAGGAGAACTAAACATGCAAGGACATGCAAGTGCAAAATTGATGCCCAAAAGCCCACAGGTATTCAGAATTTGTGACACCTGACCACGGGGCACACAGCAGGCTCCAGTCTGAGAGCTGCAGGGGATCTCTGCCCTCTGGAAGAGAGTGGTCAGCAATCCAGTGCAAGCAGGGCACTCAAACATCCCAGTTTCTAATTATTCTTAAAATTTCTTACAGAGCTGACTGGACTTTCACCAACCTGCTCTAGAAGTTTGGTCTAACCCTCCTTCCACTTCAAGTTTCTACCTCATCAAGCCTTCACATGAGCCCACCTTTACTGTTTCTCCATTATTCTAACCCAGACAACTTCCCCTCCTTTTTTCCCCTCCCTTTCCATAAAGCCAACACCCTCCTACAAAAGCCAGCTTCAGTATTAAGATTTTTTTGCTTGCTTATCAAAATGTCATTAAGGATGTAACCACCTCTAGCTGTTCACATAAACTCTGTTTATTGCGTTGGTGTCAACATAAATTTGTCTTTGTTCATCTTTAGACAAGAAAAAAAGATGAAGTGTGTTTTATACAGGAGATTGCACCTGCTGCAACTACTCTTGATGAGAGATTTATTTGGATATGAGCAGGGTATCATCACTTGTTTCCTGAGTGACAAGGAAAGAAGTCCAGAGAAAACAATGCTTCTGACAGGCACACAGTGAATGTATCCAAAATTTTTCTATCAATACTATATAAAAATTTTAATCCTTCTTTCATGTCAAGCAAAATGGGGAAAATAGCAACTTCTGAAAGATATTGAACTGAAATTGCAGGTACTACTGTGATAATAATATTGAATGTAAAGTACGAGACAAGCTAAATGAATTGAATTTATTCAAATCCAGGGGGTAGGAGGTTTTTTCCCTCTCAGGCTCTAGAGAATAGCTTTAGTAAAATATTTTCTTTGTGTTCTAAATTACAGTCCTCTCCAGGGCACAACAGACTGTTCCTTTCTTGACAGAACAATTCACAGAAGAAGAAGAGAGGAAGAGGTTTGCTGAGCAGAAATTGTGTGGAATACTCAACTATTTATAGAACTCAAACACTTAAGGGAAGGTAAGCAATGCTGAACTGGGCAGGGAAGGGAAGTTAAAAGCATTGAGACCCAGACTACTCAAAAATTGCCAGCTTTCATCCAGATTAAGATCATAAATCAAAGTTTGTCAGACAGTTCCCAACTGCCAAAAATCCATCTCCCTTGTTTTTGCAGAATGGCTCTATTTTTATAATCCACTTTATCTCAAAGGAAATTCTTGGCCAGGAAGGCAAGAAAAACACCTTGTTGACCTGGCAAAGGTTGACGTGGCTCAAAACTCCAGTGTGAGCAGGTTTCAGGAAATGTGACTGGCTTTCTGGTACCCATATCGCAAATGGCAATTATAAAAAATAATACATGCATTATTTTCATCAAATTCAGATTTGGAAGTGAAAGAGCTTTGTTTGGGATTTTTTTCTCTTCTCTTGTGCCATCTTGAAAGTTGTTAGGGAAACAGAGATAAAGACATAGGACTTGACGTGTTTAATACTGAGGAGAACTCAGTGCCACAAAATTTACAAGCATAGTACTGAATTCCAAAATAGGACAGTGTGGAAGTAGAACATCTAAACTGGGATATATATTTGTGTCTAAGATCTCATTCCTGTATTCACATTTAGTCAATGAAAAAGAAGGAATCTAAATTTCAGTTGTGTTCCATAGAATCAACATCCACACTAACTTCAGCAGCAACCACAATTATTTTAAATTTTTTTTTAAATTAAAAACTCAACTTGTTCTGTTTAAGGGCTTAGAATAAATACAAGGCTTACAAGTTAAAGGAGTTAAGAGCTTAAAGTATCAACAATATAAAGTTTATCCCCATTAACAGGATACTTTCACATAGAAGAGCAGAGCCTGAGAACTGAACAGAAAAAAATCCAATTAAGACCTGTATCTCATCGTAATACACTGCTGACTAAATCAGAAAAGATACATTAAAGACAGTGTATTAAATGAAATTAGCTCTACATACTGTATTTTAACACTTCCTACCATTTACTGATAGTGCAGGAACAGAGCAGTTTTATGAGAATACTTAAACCTCTCCAGCTTCTGCAGCCGAAGCTCCAGAATTCCAGCTCACGTTCAGCATGCAGAGGGAAATTCTCCTGAACGTACAAGTTCATAACAAATAAAGAAGTCAGCCAAATCCCTTATAAATTATAAACCAGCCCTGTCTGCCAAACAATTGGCCAGTCAGCACTGTGTGTGTTTAACAGCTTAAACCAATATTTAAAAAAAAACACAATAGGCTTTCAAAGTTTTCTTCACCCAGCTAAAAGAGTTCTCCATTTCAACTCTTGATTTGGATTAGACTGAACTCTAAAGCTCAAATCCATAATATGTGGAATGAAGTACAAGTGTGTTTCTTCCACCACTGACAAGAACTAGACTACACCACACAATCTCAGCTTCCAAGCATGGAAAGCAGCACAGAATTCCCCAGGTTAAAAATGACACTGTGTTTGCTGAGAGATTGTGACATCTGTTTAAGTTTCTCACTGCAGCTTTTGCATGAAGACATAGAATAGTTGACTATCTAAACACACTGCAGTGTTACTCAAAAAGTCGCAGATTCAGCCTCAAAACATTCATGTCCCAGTATAACCACAGCAGTGCAGAGCTAAGCTGGGTAACTCTTTCTTTCCAACAGATGCACCCTAGAATGACCAAGGAGTTCAGACAAGGCTCAGCACAACTACCAGCACTGAACAGCAGCAAAGAGTATCTGAACATAATATTACACCATGATATTCTATTCAGCTTGAGGGTATAAGGAAGCTTTATGATGAGGTCATAAAGCAATTTTTCTACTGAATTTATGAGCTCATTGTAACAGTCATTTCCAGAGCCAGTGACTGGTTTATTAGAAGACAGCCTGCAGCAAATTTGGAAATGGAGATTGCAGAGAAGTTGGACGGCAATACTGGCAATATCCAAGGCAGAAGCACAAAAATTGTAAGGCAAACAAGCAGGGAGGGGAGGTTTAAGTGTGAGACTTATAAATATCTGAACAAGGACATTTCAGAATCAGCATGAGAACATGAGAAGCATTGATTTACATTCACTTTCATTTGCAGAAATTAAGTTTCATTTGAAGACGAGCTTGCACACAGCCTGCAGGATTGAAAAATAACCACTACCCCTGAATATGCACACCAGACACCTATTGTTCAATCATGAATAAGTGACAGCAGAGCATTTTCACCACACATACAAACTGCTTAAGATCACTCGTGTTTCTTCAGTTAAAAACTCCCACCTGCTGCTTACATTAGTCCTTGTCAAACAACTCTAATTGGTACAACTATAAACCAAATGTAACCCCAAACAGCACCACGAGGGGCACACCAACAGCCCACAAACCCCAAATTGTTCTGCTGCAACTGGGAGAAACTGAAAGATCTCTTAAGGAGGTTCTAGGGAACTCAAAAAGCTTCATAAATATCAAATATTTTGAGACTCAGGATCAAAGGGAATGTTGGATCATCTCTCATGTTACATATCCCAGCTTGTTTCATTCCAGACAGTGATGCCTGAGTAAAAGCATTTGACAGTGAACAAAATTCATGGACTCAGAGACACCCAGTCCAAAACTGAGAGTCAAAACCAAAACCACAGCAAATTCCTCAGAACTCAGCCAAGAAAACTGGACCAGAGCACATTCTAACTGTATCTTTAAATGCTTAATTGACTGGATGTTTACAATAACTGCCTGATTCTATGATTTGGAATTTATCTAGCTTTCCTTTTAAGCTACTGGTGGTTCTTACCTTACCTCCTACTGAAGAGCATTGTCAAAACAGAGAGAAATAGAAATAAACACTATTACAGAGAAGGAGCAAACAGCAGGGGGAAAAGCTGGATAAACCACATTATCACAGAATGACCACCAGTCACCTACACAATTAAATGCGTCTCTTCAGTTATGACAGGTGATTTTTTCTGGTCATTTGCCCATTACCCCCTATGTCTGCCCATGTACATAGAGACTGAACTATGTGAATAGTCAGGTGAATAAAAAAACACCTCTGAGTTCTAAATAGTTTGAGCTTCATAGGCATCTTTAATCCAAGCAGATCAAAGTATTGGTTTATAGTAGTTTAATTGGTACAAACTGAAATGAGGTTATTATTTATAAGTATATCAATGTGGCAAACAGAAATGGAAGTTGCAGAAACGGACATTTGTTAAAAGGGAATGAGCCACAACAGTAAATCACTTCACAGACAGAGGTACCTTACTATGGTTTTCTCTCTCCCCACCTACAATACAACAATCTTGTAAATATTGGAAAAACATACATCACATTTTTCCTATCATGTATGTTGTCCACAAATATATCATCACAATAATAATAATTTAGGTAATTTAAAATTAAATTTTGTAGACTTCCTCCAGAGCTTTATCCCGTTGGCTGTTTTAGCACCTGGTTTTTACTTTTCCCCCATACACATCACCTCCTCCAAACACTACAGAAAGTGCAAGGGTAGTGATTAAGCCTGTTTTAGACTAGGTTTTAACACAGGAAATTGCTCATTTCAGGCTACAGGTGCTGGAGAGCAGTCATACACATCAGGCTCAGCACACAGATAAATTTACTCAGCAAAGAACCCTTTGATGCTGCTGGAATGTGTATTCTCTACTCAGCATAGTTTTGATCACCTGCATGATCCTTCCATAGCAAAATACCAATTAATTGAATCTAAATTCATCCCATAAACCTGGCAACAGGATCCACATGTGCCTTCCCACCACACTGTTTTGCTACACACTGTTAAAAACCAAGTTTTTGTTTTACAGCCCTCCAACATCCTTGTGACACTATCACACAGATCATTGGGAACTTTTAACTTCTTGGTTGCCAGGACAACTGGCTGACAAGCAAAAAGTGCTCCAAAATGCTTCTTTTTTTTATGTATTTGGTGCAAAATTCTGCATTTCTAGATTTTTAGTCCTATCTTGTAGTAACATCCCCCTTGCTGCTGTGACTCAGAAGTGTCTATAGGTCAGACACTCTACAAAAAGTTCTAAACTTAAAAATTAATGCTGGACATTTTATCTACTTAAATATCAAATTATTTCCTCAATGATGCTGATTTATAAACAATTGTGAAACACCTTGCTATGTCATAAAATACAAAGAAAGGCTTTACTAATTTTTTAACACCTTTCCCATGCTGCAATCAGGCTTTCTGTGCTGCAGCATCAAACGATGATGAATTAGCAGTGCTAGTGGTCCAAAAAAACCATACTCACAAATTAATAGTTTCATCTGTTTATTGCTCAAATAGAATTCTAAATGTTCTCAGTGGGAAGAAAGCAAATTCATATGCAAAGCAGGTCACTGAGAAAAGCAAAGCCTGTGTTTGCTCCTCAGCCAAACAAACACATGTGGAACCAAATATTGCACTGTACAACGTTCAGTGTGATTCCTGACTGGATGAACTGGGGCAGACCACGGATGAGTGCAGGGAATATATCAAATATTACACACAGCACAACATCCACCAAAGCTTGGGAAGAGACCAATGAAGTGCTAAAGTCTTTCTTAATTCCATCTTCAATTGTATCTTCTTCAAATCTGGCCATTATGAAACTTATTTCACAGCTCAAAACAACATACTTATACCTTAAGATCTTCCACAACAAAGCAAACAGCAGCTTAGTCCAGGGCAGAGTGTTGGTAAGCACAGAGCAGCTTCCACCTACACAACTGTTCTTTCATCCTGCTACTTTTATTTACTTTTCCTTTGACTCTCTCATCTATTCTGTTTTATTGCTTGCACAAACACCACTAAAAGAAACTTCCTGTAAGAAAGAATTCATCAAGAATCACCTTCCTACAGAGCAAATGGCATGAGAAAGCAAGGTGAGGTGAACTGACAGCTCCCCAGAACACCCCAGTGATAACCAGCTCTGAAATTTCCACTCTTAGCCTGATCTTTCTTCACCTTTTTTGTTTGCTGGCTCTAATTTAACAATCCAAACCCAGAACATCAAGCTGTGCTAAAAGAAACCAAAGGGAAATATTTATGAGACAAGGAAACCTTTGTTTTTTAATCACACAACAAACCCCAGCACAGTACAATGAAAAACCACAGCTTCTACTCATTCTGATGTCACTCCCTTACCTTCACATGGCTGAAATCACCAACTTTGCTGCTCTCTTGGGGATTGAGAGGTTTTGTCTCCACTCTTGGTTTGACAACCTGCCGGAAAGGACTGGAGAGTGGAAGTCCACTGACACTGATTCCATCTGGAAAACACAATCAATGGAATTACTTTGGCTTGTCTAATGCTGCACTTTGTTCCATTTCATTTATCTGTACTATCAAAAAGACACAAAAAGTGATATTCACTTTTTATACAAACAGACAAAACAGAAAGCAAAGATTATTTTGCCGTTTCTCCCTGGACACCAAAAATAACCAAACTGGAATACACAACAAACTCAGTGAAGATCAAAGGGAAGGATGGCAACTGCATTTGAAATATCACAACAGAGATATCAGTTAATAATCTAAAATTAGCTTTAACATTTATAGTAGGAAAATAAAAATAGAAGTTTGTGGTTTTCCATGACCCTATCAGCACCTATAGGATCTTTACATTAATTTCTGGTATGAAGATTTCTTTTTCAAGCATATATTGTGGAAAATACTAGAAAAAAGAGAAGTCACATTTTTGTACATCTACTGACGTAAAAATAAATAAAATAGTTCTCCCTTATAACAAAGGCAAAAACTAAGGTTTCCACTGTCAGAGTCAATAAAAAAGAGGAACAGATACCCTTACAGTAAAATCCTCATTTTGGTATTTATTACCAGTCTGGGTGCTGGTAGATAGGATGGCAATGAGAGAAACACAACAGCTTATTAGTATCTGTTATTGCCAACGAGGTCATGGAACTTGAAGGTAAATGAATGCACTGCAGCATATTTGGGGTTCTCAACCCAACCAAGGCTACATTCTAAGCACAAACCTTTAAATGTGTGAAAATTACTGCTGAATCAAAAGAGTTAGAGAAACAAGAAAATTAAAATAATGAAGCCTTAACATACAGGAAAGCTAGATTCAGTATTTGTTTTTATTTAGATTTACATCCAAAGAAGGGCAGGACTTTGTTCCTTGGTGCTGTGCAGAGCAACTGCAGAAACACCAATTAAATACAAGCAAAATCTCATGTATTGCAGCAGACACATACAGCTAAACACATGGGAAACACCAAATTATTACACAAACCCCAAACATATTTCCTAAATTGTTCCTATCAAGTCTGGACATGCTGAGGATACATTCCTCAAAAGAAGAAACCCTAAGAACAGGCTGGAACATGGAAGTGCTTTGCTTCATTAAAATCCAATTTCACAGGTATCCAAATGAGAAAACAAAGGGAGTATTTCCACATTCCTTTAGTTGCAATTTCCTTCACTAACTAGTTCTAAAATGCACCTTGGCACTGAATGCTGTTGTATCAGTTCTGGGGGAGAGCAGGACAGACAGGTGAGAACACCCTGCCCGTGCAATGCAGCAGAACCATGAACAAGACAAAATACAGTAATAAATACACAACTACATTTGATCAGAGGCTTTGAAAGCCACTCTTTTTAAATGAAAATTAGAAGTTGTAATTGAGGAAAAATATTCTTCTCCAACTGATGAATGATTTTCACTAGTTCTATATTTAGAACAAAAATTGACACTGACTGGTGCATAAAATTGCAAATTAAAACATGAAAAGAACCAAGTATGAAAATCTGCATGGCATTAGTCAGATTTTACAGTTTTTATATGGCATGAGCTTTCTTTTCTTTGAGAGAGGAATAGATAATACCTAAAGCAACATCAACTGCCTTTCTTAATTATTTTATCCTTTCAACCCCCACCTTATTTTTATTTTCTAATGGGGGGGGAGACAATAGTTTAAACATTTTCTCTGTGAAGAAGAAATTTTTGAGTCTTCAAATTGTACCTGAAAAAGGAGGTTTTCTAGCAAAGGAGACATCAGTGCCTGTTCAGGATGAAGTGTAAGGTAACCACTGTGGTGGTTGAATTTTCTGTCCCAAGTCTGTGGCTCTCTCACATGGAGCCAGTGCCAGGCCCTTGTTATGCTGTAAAAGACTCAGCCCTTCACAGCCTGGACTGTTGAAGGCAACTTCTCTGCCAGAGGACAAAAAAAAATGTATGTTCTGCTGCAAACAATTTTTTTTTTAATTATTATTTTGGTTTTTCTCTTCTTTGACCAGGCAGCAACGGTGGGAAGATCTTGCCCAGCTCCTCTGCAATACATTAAGTAGTCAGAATGGGGAAACATATCCTGTTAAAAGCCCTGGTAGGCTGCAGAGCTTAATGATGGCAGAAGAAAACAGTGAGCATCAATGCAGCAGTTCACCAGAAGTTTGAAATTATTGATGCTTTTGAGAATTCATAACTTTTATTCTCTCTCATGAAGTTTAGAGAGATGAAGATGCTAATCCTCTACAGTTTTCTTTCATCAATCCCTACTGTCAAACAGCCTAAGCAGCCTTGTACCATAACAAGAATAATTGTCTTTCTACTCCGTCCAGAAATTTTCCTAATTTCAAGAATCCACATTGAATATTTCCATGGTAACAGCATATGACCAACACTTTTTCCATGGTAACTCTGAAAACACAGCTTGCCTTTCCAACATCCCAGTCACTGCTGTCACAACAGAGCAAAATCTCTTACCAGCATTTCCTCTCTCCTCTCAAATGTTAAGTAAATTGTCAATTTAACTTCATTAGCCACTTTCCCAGCACACTGCACAGAAGAATCCCACACAATTTCCTATCTGAACGAGGGAAAGTGCATTCAGGGAGTGAAAGCTGTGGATTTGCAATGTGCTGAGCACTGCAGGAAGGGGTGGCAGGAGGCAGCTCCTGCCCCATGTCACACTGTGCTGGACAGGGATCACTGGCCTGCTCCAGGTGACAAAAATGGAAACACTTTTCAACAGGCATAACTACAGAGGTCTCAAACTCCACAGCAAGGAAACACCTAAAAATATTCCACTGACACGAGGACACCACAGAGTTTGGGTTCTGAGGCAGTGTCCAGGTAACTGGGGCAATTCGATGTCACACGAGATGGAAACAGCAACAGATTTTAGGCTGCTTCTTTCCAGGAGAACTTCATACAATCCAGCAGAGTGCAGACCTGCTTCCTGCAGCTTCCTAACCAACAGGGACCCCGAGAGGGCCAGGAGCAGGGGGAATCACAGAATCCTTTAGGTTGGAAAAGGCCTCTGAGATCGAGTTCAACCCAAGACTGATCACCACCTTTGTGAATCAGAGCAGAGCACTGAGTGCCACATCCAGTCTCTCCTTAAACAGCTCCAGGGATGGGGACTCCACCACATCCATGGGCAGCCCCTTCCATGGAGGGCAGGAGGAGCTGCCAGCCCAGAGAAGGGATCCCCCCTGCAGCCAGGGAATATTTCCCACAGGAGTCAGGACAAGGGGTTGGCATCAAGGGGGTTGACAGGGAGAAATTCTTCACTCTGAGTGTGGTGAGACCCTGGCCGAGGCTGCCCAGAGAAGCTGTGGCTGCCCCATCCCTGGAAGTGTCCAAGGCCAGGTGGGATGGGGCTTTGAGCAACCTGGTCCAGTGGAAGGTGTCCCTGCTCTTGGCAGGGGGTGGAATGAGATGATTTTCAAGGTCCCTTCCAAACCAAACCATTCTGTGATGCTACATCATAGAATCATAGAGTTTTTGGAAAACAGACAGCTTGATCATAATATATGAAAATTAAATGCCACCTCAACCCTTTTGTTTATTTTGTCAATCCTTGCCTGACTGAAATTTCAAAACAAAAACTTCTTGGTAGGCAATATCTCATAAGAGCACTGTAACAGCTTTAAAGTACTTCTAACATGCAGAAAAATAGAAAAAACAACTCGAGACAGGAGACAGACTCTGCTTGCTGAACTTGAATATGCCTTTTTTTTTCCTTCCCCAGAAAACAGAACTATATTCTGCTGTAAGTAGGCAGAATTCTAGAAACTTGCTGCTGCAGGAAGTGAGAGTGGAATAACACAGAATCCACAGAGTTTCAGGCACTGTAACCCACTTCACCCTTCCCACTTCAGGTGGGCATGGAGATGCAGCTGCTTCCCTCTCTCAAAGCTGTGCTCAGGACTGTCACAGGAGGGATCCCAGATAGCAGCACTCCAGGCAAAGTTCCTGGGAATGCTCCCAGGAGCAGGGCACAGACTGCATGTAGCAAACTGAACACTTCTTTGAGACCCCGTTGCCTTTGAAGACAATAATTAACAATAACAAATGCACTGCTAGTAAGAATTTATGTCCTGAGGTTGTCGAACTAAATGAACTAAAATTGGAAGATGAATTTACAATAAGGGTGAATGCAATGAAAGAGAGCAGATAAGTATAAAGAAATTCGTAATAAACACTAGAGATCATTTCTGCAGACAACATTAGATGCTAAAATAAAGCACCTCAGCAAATGAACAGCATAACAGGATGGCAGGTTTATTAGCCTGTATTTGCCAATAATCCATTTATTGCTGTTTGTCTCATGTCTGTCTTAGCTATTTACATTGTACAGGTTTGGGGGCTGAAACACCATCTCTCTGTGTGTTTGTGTAGTGGTTGGTACAATTGGCATAGGCTGAATGACTATGGCACTTATACTTCTAAAAAAAACCCACCCTGTATCAGTCAAATTATGAGACAAGATTACTTGTCTAGTTTAAAAGCCAGTTGGAAGAGAAAAAGGTACCTCATCTTCTGTAAGTACTAAAGCTGGAACTCTTTCTGTAGGAAGAGTTCTCAAAATATTAAGATTATTTTTTAAAGTTACGCAGTGATGAATTTATGGAGGACACAGAAGCATTTGTAAAAAGAAAAAAAAAAAGAAAGAAAAAAACTAATTTACTCATTTCAACAGTGCAACCAAACTGACATCTTCAAACTGCAGAGAAAAAAAACTTCTTAGAAATGAAGACACTTCAAAAGAATATTCTGAATTATTCAATGTTATAAAGGCAACCAAGCATAGTTATTTGGAAATGATAAGACTGAAACATCTCTAAGGACCCCATCATCATCATCAGTGACACCATTATCCTAATAGAGTCCCCTTCAGGCTACTTAGTTTCCCAGAAGACCTGCCAAGAGCACATTTAAATTCCAAGCCAGGTATCTTTCTAAGAAAAAAACACATTGTCAATACACTATGTAAGTGCAGAACATTTTGAAGTAGATAAAATCTGCCCATTTAAGCAGAAAAACAACAAAGTGAGTATGAAATATACATTGGTCCTGCATACCAATGTTAGAAATATTCAAGATTAGTGCTTTTAGAAATATGCTATTATTTCTCTGCAACCTTTTTTCCCCGGAGAAGGAACGGAGAGACTTAAGGCATGGATTTGCTTCTCTCTCAATGTGTAATTAATTAGCTCCTTTGATGAGTTTATGAATTTAAATATTCTCACATTTGTCTTTAGGTTCCCTATACAGGCAATAAATGAACGTTAACATTTTACATAATGAAGTGCTCATTGTAGATTAATTCATTAACTTTGCAAAACATCATCCCCACCTAACAGGAGCTTTTTTTGAAGCCTCCTTGCCACGAACAAGTTTCTGTGTACAATATAATCCAGAAAGAGCTGCTGTTCTTCTTTTTCCTTTTGGCATCAGGGAAATGCTGAATTTCAGAAATTACAGTATAATAGCTGGGAAGAGGAATTAATTACTCATTTTGTGAGTAGCCTGCTGACCTTGCAGGTGACCTTAACAGGTGACAGAGACCTCCCTGCTTCAGCTCCTTAGAACTGGCTGTACCAAGGATATTGAGTCCTTGCTCCTGTCTTACTCAGTGTAAGAAGCTCAGAGTCAAATTAAATACACACACTGACCTTCCCAGCCACAGAACCAAGAATATGTGGGGAAGGAACCTCAACCCTCCAGCTGAGGGCAGGAGATCCAAAACTTCACTGGGATTACCAGAACTCCTGCATGGATCTCCCAAATCCTGGTCAAGTGGCTTTAAGACACAGACTCACAGAACCCTTAAGGTTGGAAAAGAATCCCAAGATCATCGTGTCCAACTCCCAACCCAGCATCACATTCACCACCAAACCACGTCCCCAAGTGCTGTATCCACACTTTTTATTTAACACTTTCAGGGATGGTGATTCCACACCACCCTCAGCAGACTGTTCCAATGTTTTCCAACCATTTCAGTGAAGAAATATTTCCTAATATCCAATCTAAACCTCTCCTGGCACAACTTGAGCTCCTTTCCTCTTGCCTTTTGTTACCTGGGAGAAAAGACCAATACCCAATAAAATGTCAAATGAAATTCATCATAAACAAATGGGAAAAAACAATCCTGAACTTATATGTGCAATAAGAGGCTCTCAATGTATTGTTGCTGTTCAGGAGCAAGATCACAGAGCTATGGTTCACACATTCATGAATCTCCCAACTCAATGTTTACCAAGAGTCAAAAAATCAAATGATACACTGTTCATTACTGCATTATTACAAGGAAAGTAAAAGAAAACAAAATAAAGAGCACCATTAGGTCACTACAGAAATACACAGAGCACCTTTCAAATAGTGTGTGCAGCCTCCCTCAAACATACAGAGCTGAAAGAATTCAAAAGGGACAGGGCTGATGTGTGGAACAGTTTCTCTAACAGGGACAATTAAGCCACTTACACATCTCCAGTCTGCTGTGACAATACCCTGAGGAAATGGATCAGATCTCTACTCCAGGTACCATGTTTAGAAGATGTACTGTTACCTCTGTCATGCAATACAAAAACCTGGCAACACAAGGACACCAGTAAGTGCAAAGCTGCTCAAAAAGTAATTTAGCTGTGATTCTTCTTGCCACAGCATGTTAGAAAGTGCTGACAGGAAGAATGAAGAATTTTAGGAAAGAGAAACCCACTAAGGATGACATACAGTGCCTAAAACCAGAGAAACCATATTCAGCCCTGGAAGCTCCTGAGCTAACAACAGCTGGAGTCCAAAGGAAAACAGCAAGTATGTACACAATTTTTCCTATATTGTCCCACTGGAATCTGCTCTTGGCCACTGTCACAGTCAGGATATTGGACTGGATGTTCATTGATCTGATCCTGCACAGCCACTCATGGTTTTGCTTCCTTTAATCTAGGAAAACACCCAAGATATTTCTCTCTGAGACAGTAAAGCATCAACACAAGTCAGCAGTTCTGATTGATAACTTAGTTTCCTTTCCAATTGGATAAACTTGTATCATCAGAAACATCAGTAATTTATCCCTTCTGCACCATGTCCTCATTACACACAGTGGAAAAGGAAACAATTTCAGCAGCAAATGAAAAAGACATGAAAATAAAAATTGCCTTACTAAGGACATTACTTTTAAGAGACAAAAGTATTTTCATCACCATTGTAAATGTCGTTGGCCTTCAAAAGAAAAAGGTACCACAGCCACCCTATGATTAAAAGTCATGTCATGGTTGCCATTGATTTTTCTAGCCCTTTACTATTCTTCACATCAGGCTCTTCCCTGCCTCTTTGGAAAGTACAGCATTTGTGAAGTTAAAAGCAATACATAAAAAATAAAGTAGCAACTACATTGTCAATACACTTAGCATCTCTAATAACACTTTCAAAGTACACAGAGTACACAGCACCCACAGATACCAAAGTTCCAGCAAAGCACTAATGGATCCTACTTCATCATCACTGCATGAGGCAAGGCTGAATTGCTCCAGCTACACAACATTTCAGAGAAGCAGGAGGCAGAAAGAGTAAAGTAAAAATGTTGTCCAGTGATTTTGTTTGTCTGTGGTCCCATAAGAGTTGGTTACATATAAACAACAGAGGCCAGAATCCAAATGCTAAATGCCACAACTGTTCAGTGTCCATACCAAGAATTATGTTCTCTTCATCTCCTACAGAATATTTTGGTTTTATGTTTTTTCATCTGAAAAACTGCTGGACAAGGGCAGCTTCAGAGCTTTTTTGAGATTGGGCAAATGAAGGAAATATTATACATGTGTATGTGTGTGTGCCTACCTATCCATACATACACATCTTTGTGAAATTTCACTTCAAGGGGCATTTCTCAAAGTCTCAATTCCTTGGCACTTCTGTTTTCTCAATATCAGGGTGTGCTCTTCCTCCACTATCAGCATTTTCAACAAGTTCTACATTGAACCTTAGTATAGCAACACCATGGGCTTTGTGCAGTCAAGTCCTAAAATATTTTAAAATATATTTTTATTTTACACTAGGGAGTTTTCAAAAACAAAGAACTCTTTCAAACATTACTAACAATTAATATAATTTTTGTCCAAATGCATTTGTAAGATAAGTCACAGAAATCACTTCTATTCAACCTGAATAAGCTCTGCATGTAATTTTTTTTGTATTTTTCTACACTGAAAGATTACTTATAATGGTAATGCATACCTGCGAAAATATCCAAATACAGGAATATCTTGTTTTGCCAAGTTAATTTAATCAGTGTAAATATATCTTACAACTGAAAACATACAGAGTAGAGCAATTACTCCAGCAAGACTGTGATTATTATAAAAGGGAAATCCTTATTACAAGTATCTGGTACTGGTAATTCCAAATAATTCTAATAGAAGCAAACACTGCAGCTTCTTTTTATTCAAAATAAGTTTGAGCACATGAGACTTTCTCTACAGTACAAATATTAGGAGGATTACACCTTACATTTCAGTATTTCACTGTGGGCAAAACTGCACTCAGCAAGGACTCAGAATTCTACAAAACTAAATAATCAGCTCAATGCTATTTTTCTTTAAAGCCCACTAATGTTTGTGAATTATTTTTTCTTTATCTTCAAAAGGTTAGGATACAAAGAGACACATCAAAAATATAATTCAGAAAATATTCAAAAAGATAGCAGGGCAAGGTCTCATGATGGGAAAGTTAGGCCAGACTTTCATGCCCACAGCTGTCAGAAAAATCATCTTTCAGTCCACACAGCTCAGCCAAGGGTTGTCTTTGCATTACAAGACACAAATATGCAAACACAGAACCACTTCACAAATTAGTTGAACACAAATGGCACAAAAATCAGAAAAGTGTTTCCCAGCAGCACATACAACAAGGAGAAATTAAAAACTCATTTAATTCTTCCTCCTGAACAAGGAGAAGTTAAAAACTCACCATCACTGAGATCTTGCAGAAGGTTTTCTTGGCATGAGAAGTCCAACTTCACTTTAATGTTTACAATAAATGTTGCAATCTTTCCAGGTTTTAGAGGAAACTGGCAGAGGGTATCTTCTAGATTCCAGCTCAAGAAATCTCCATACAGCTTCTCTGTATCAAAACAAGTAAATATTTCATGAGCATAACCCCTGCATTAAGGAAGTTTCAGTTTAGAACTGCTGTAGAGAGTACTAACCAATTCATCACGTTCTGTTTAAAATCTAAAATATTCAGAGTTAAGGTATTAAAAATTAATATAACATCAGAAAGACAGAGAAGTTACTGAATACTGACACTGACCTGGAAGCACACAAATCACAAAGCTCAGAATATGAATTCAAGTGAAGAAAACCACTACCACAAAGAAACCTTGCACAATAGGCAGCATTAAATATACACTTCCAATGTAGCCTGGAGGGGTCCTAGAAGTTCATGTAGTTTTGAATCATACAGACTTCAACTCAGAAAGTGTCACATGAATGCAGAGAACACTTCATCTAAACCAGTTAAAATTCTGAAGCAGCTGTAACACCAATTTTTAGTTATTTATTGAGCAATGGAGAAAGGCTAAGAAGACTATTGGCTTTCATCTTTATATAAAGTCCTTTCTTAAAGCTGAGAAGCAGCTTTGTAAGACCCAAACATTAAGGATGTGCCAGACAGGGTTACTCTGTGACAAAAGAGAATTTGTTTAATAAATCATTCATCATTGGTCCATATGAGATTGGGGATCTGTAATTATTTGGTCCTCCCTCATAAACCTGACATGCCAGAAAATAATATAAGGGGAAAAGAACTCCAGAATTTATTGTTCATCACTATTGGGTCTTCAGTTCTGGTCAGGGTCAACCCACCCTATCCATAAATCCATTCATATATGCAAGACCATAAAATGCTAAATGCTACAAAAAAGTCCTAAAAATATGTTTTTAATTTATTATAGCAATGCATACTATCTCCAAAGTGCAGTGCAGAATTGTTCTAAAAGATCATTTAAGCACCATTTGAGCACAGTTTTATATAATAGAGACCACTGAAAGTCACGCAGTTCATCTCTACTTCCTACCAGGCTACTGGATTTAAGAGCAAGTTCATCTGTTGGCATTTCAGAACCTTTCCAAAACAATCATTTGAGATCCATGTGTGAGGAAATGGGGTAGGGAGAGTGCCTCAACAACTACAACCTGGAATAGAGAAATGATGTCTCTAAAACAGTAATTAGAATTCCAGATTATGTCCAAATTATGTTGATTTGCACAGAAACCTCTGTTTTCCCTTTCTAAGGAAGGAGAAAATAAAGAGACCTTTATGTTTCATAAGCTTCTACCCAAACAATAACAGCTTTGCCTGAAATATATTCTTCTCACAGACCATCAGGTGTTGTCTTGTGTCTTTCCCCATCGAATCAATAGCACAGATTTTTATAAAAACAAAGATGGGGCAAAAATTTAAAAATCCCCCTGAGAACTGTTTCCTTAAAGTCACCTCACCTAATGATTTAGCTGGAACCATATCACTATAATGATTTTCTTCTATTTTCAAGGAAAAAAAAGTTGCTTGGCAAGTTTGGCAATCTCTATTCCCTTTTCCTGAGAAGTAAAATCCCAAAATGCTAAAGGAATGTTTTCCCTCAGTGTAAGCAAAGAAGGACGTATCCCAAGCAGCTGAGCAACAAACTGTTTCCAAAATGTGTTTTCATTAATAAAGACCTTTATTTGAAGATATTACAAGTGAAAAGACTTTTGAAGTGAGAATAGCTCTTGCAGGTACTCTCCAATTAACACCTGTAATTACAACACAAGAGCTAAATGCTTGAGTTCAAAGTTAAGCTGCAGAGAAACATTTAGTTTGTATTATCTGACACTTGTTTACAGTTTAACAATGTTGACCCTGTTCAGTGGGTCAGTATAATTCAGTGAATTATACTCTGGCTTCAGACCTTTCAGTTCAGGGGAAGGTTAATTTGGAGCTAGCCTGCATTCAGTTCTTTCTTGAGTCTAAAATCTGTGTTTAGCAAACAAATTACAAGCAACCTTTAGTCAAGAGCTGTAAACAGCAACCTGTTTCATCATTTTACTGGCTACTAAATCACTAAAATCCTAACAAATGCCATATAAAAGCTCACACACAAACTAACTTTGGATTATCCTAGGCCAATGTAACACTTAACAGATTTTAAGGTCTGCCAAAAAAATCCACACTGACATTTTGCATAAAGAAAATTGATAGAAAAGTCTTTTGAGATCACAAGAATCTCAATTCTTTTCAATCTTAAGCCCCCTGGTAAATCTGGCTTTTTGCTAGAGTTTATTTTAATGGAAGCACCCCAAAGTAAATTCTAAATGCACAGGCAATGGCATTCATACATTTTAATTTCTCCTAGACCTGGTAGCTAGAAATGACCCTGCAGGACTTGTTATGTTCTTTACAACATGGTAACACACAAGAAGGAAAATAAACTATTGCACAGACGTAACTGTGCTCAGAAAAGAGATGAGTGAGAATGTGAGAGGCACAACTCTGCAGGCACCAAGGGCAGAGCAGAAGGAGGGGCAGGAGGTGCTCCAGGCACCGGGGCTGAGATTCTCCTGGAGCCCAGGGAGGAGCCAGGGGAAGGATTCCTCTCCCTGAACAGTTCTGGTCCAGCAGGGACCAGAACTCCCATTCCCCATCTCCCTGTGCCACTGTGGGAGAGGATGTAAAGCCTGGGAAAGAGGGACTGGTGGGGGAGGTGTTTTAAAGATATATTTTACTTCTTATTATCCTGTCTGATTTTGTTAGTGATAAAATTCAGTTAATATCCTCAAGTTGAGTCTGTTTTGCCTGTGACAGTAATCAGTGAGTGATCTCTCCTGGTCCTTA
>VZRZ01003266.1:42728-76828 GCA_013398175.1 Climacteris rufus
AAAAAAAAAAAAAAAAGGTAAAGAGATCTAGTCCTGGATATTCACAGTTCTTCCACTTCTAAGAAAGATCAGTGAGGATTTGCTTCATCATCCAGCTTCACTCAGTGTGTGTAGCTGGTCTCACCACTTGTGCTAAGATTGCCTGGTGTGCTCTTCTCAGTGCCTCAAGTTTGAAAACATCAGTGTTATATTTGCCCCTGAGTGGATCAAATAGTTGGGTTATCAAAGCCTTTGGACTGCACTCCCTTAACTGAGACATAACAAGCCTCTGACAAGAGCTGACTGGAGCCAAAGGGTGGGAAGACATCCAGCTTTGCATGTCATCTTTCCAAAAATAGGATTAAACTGCCTGACGGGGTGAGGGGCAGTTTAAGGTGATGCAGAGCTGACCCTGACAGTACAAACCTGTGCTGTCCAACCTAGAGATGCCACAGCCTGGCAGGCTGAGTGCTGCAGTGACGCTAAAAGCCATGACAGACATGTCTGTTGTGGCAGCATGACAAGTCCCTCTTGCTGATCTGCCTCAGGATGTGTTCTGTAACACGTGGCTGCTGAAGGACTCAAAAACCCTGGGATGTCCTTTATGAACTGCACAGGGTGAGCTGCAAGTTCTTATTCATCTCAGGGCCAGAGTGGAAAACCCAAAGAGCTGCATCTTCAAGTGATAGAAGAGAGGAAGTAAGGGAAGGCAAAATGTGAAAGTCTTACCTCCAGAGGTTCTCATTAACACAACACCACTGAAAACAATGCCAGGGAAATCAGCTTCCTCAAGGAAAATGACTGGCTACAACAGCTAACATAACAAAGGAGGAAGGTCAGGTCACTGCACTGCAACAGCCAATCCCATCCAGGATTTCCAACAATAAAAAAGAGAGAGTATTTGCCATTTACAACATTCATCTTTGCGCTAGAAGTTGTGGTTCCAGAAACAGAAAGTAGGGAAATGGGTCAGGCAGGCAGGCAGGCAGCAGCTGCAAGAGATTCACGAGCAACTGCCAAGACTAAAAGAACCAAGCAGGTGAAACAAAGGTTGACTGAAGGCTCTTTGTATTTGGCTGAAATCAGACAACAGCTTCTCATGGGCTCCCAAGTTGACAGACAAGCTGTGGTCAGGCAGAGGAAGGTGACCACCAGCTTTCAAGGAGACCTGGAGCAGTTTAAACAGGCACATTTCAGCCAAGGAGTTGTAAAGAACAACCAAGAGACAACTTCTTAATACACTATGAACAGTTCATAGCACCTGCATATGCTCTCAACTTGATGTGTAACACCAAGAGTTTGTGTTGCTGTTAGAGACGATTTAAGGCCATAGTCCCATTAGCTCCATGCATGCAATATCCACTGACCAAACAGAGCTGCTGACTTTACAAATCTTTAGTTCCCTGCTGATCACCAGAATCCCATGCCACTGTACCATGAGTCCATCCTAATGCATTTGTTTCAATTTATGATCAAAACTAAAATGGAAGAGAGCCTGTTAAAAAAGGCAAAGGTCTATCCCCAGTACAAGAAGGAAATGTCGGACCTGCTGATGTGAAAAACTTGTTGGAAAAAGTTCAGAGGAGGCCACTGAGCTGATCCCAACATCTCTGCTATGGAGCCAGGCTGAGAGAGTTGGGGCTGTTCAGCCTGGGGAGGAGAAGGCTCTGGGGAGATCTTAGAGCCCCATCCAGTGCCTAAAGGGGCTCCAAGAGCTGGAGAGGGATTTTGAACAGGGCTTGTAGTGATAGGACAAAGGGGAATGGCTTCAAACTGAGAGAGGGCAAGTTTAGCTTAGGTATTAGGAAGAAATTCCTTATCCAGAGGGTGGTAAGACCCTGGAATAGGTTGCCCAGAGAAATTGTGGACTCTGCATCCCTGGAAGTGTTCAAGGCCAGGCTGAATGGGGGCCTGAGCAACCTGGTCCAGTGGAAGGTGTCTCTGCCCATGGCAGGGGAATTGGAACTCCAAAGTCTTTAAGGTCCCCTCCCACACAAACCATTCAATGACTGATTCTATGATACTTTGCAACACCTCCATGCAATCATATTTAAAATGACATAATTACTGCATGCTTAATGTGGACCATTAGTTCGTCTGCCTTTTCCAGTGCTTGACATTGTTTCCACAGCACAGTCACATAAAAAGTGACACTTACTGAAGTTGGTTTTTTTTTCCTCCAATAACCCAGTTCCTCTTAAGCAAACAGTTCCAAACATGGGTGCATTTCATTTTTGTGAGACAATGCAAAAAACTGAACATTCTGCTTGACAGGACCCTGGATTACCTAAAGTCTGCTTTCAGAAAAAGGTTAAGATCATTTCCAGAGGTCCCTGCCCACACAGACATTTTTGAGTGCATGATTCTGATGGCACAGTTCTCACACTGTCGGAACATGTATCATTCAGTGCCTCTCAAAACTCACTCTTCTGTTTTTCTGATAGAGATTTAAATGTTGCATTCTTTGAGCATGCATGCTTATAGCTTACTGAGCAGAAATTTTCCTTTTTCTGATAGACAATTATCATGCCTAAAACACTGTCAGATACACAAAGGGGCTTCATTGTAAACATTTTCTATAGAGAAAGAAAACACAGGATGAAGTACAACTAAAAGTTTTACTGAATTTACAGCTGAGTCTATCAGCTCTTCTCCTTTTCCTCCATTGTTTTTAGCAAAAGTTATAATGGAGAGATGGTGGTTTCACAGTTGACAAATGACACAATGTCTTTTTCAACATTATGAACCTATTAACTGTGTAATGTTAAGGATGAAAATTCTGATTAACATGTGATTCAGAGGCCCATTTATTCCACCATTAATACATTTTGTTCCATGAACTTATCAATTTCACCTGAGTGCTATATTCAGCCTTTCCATCCCATACATGCAGCCCCTGGCACAGGAGGAGCATTTTGGGATTACTGAAATAAGAACAGTAAGTCATCATACTTTTCAACTTCTAAAATTAGTCCTGGTAACAAGTTTCAGACCTAAATCTATTTTGAGATGATTGGCAACTCCCATTCTCTCAGGTTGCAGAGAAGGGGATACTCTGTTATAAAAAAACAATCACAAGCCTCAGTTCTGAAATGAACAAAAATCACAAGGTATCACACTGCATTTTAATGCTCTGGCACTGACAGAATAAAACCTGCAATAAAATAAGGTATTTCTGCTGTCAGTAAAGATTATGCTGCTTGTCACCTGCAGTTCTTCTGTTAATATCATTTTCATAACAAAGCCTCAGAGGACAAACCAAAAAAAAAAAAAAATCACAAAACAAAAGCAGGATTCACTTATCAGAATACTTTTTAATACTAACATGGACAGAATATTTCAAGAGAATTAAGTGTACACAAGGGATGTGCTGTATTTCTTCCATAGCTTCAATTATTCTTTTAGCTCACAATAGCTTATTTTATTTATTGCCTTGTCTTTTAAAGTTTTCTCTCCCATTTTTTTTCTTATTACTCACTGAGTGAGATAGAAATAGGCTTATTTACTTCCACTCCCTCAAGTAGGACAACATTACTGCTAATGGTAATTTATTTAATGAACTAATCAGCATATTTAGACATAAGGAGAAAATAATTTAGACCTAAGATTCCTCCTCTTTACAAGTTGTTGCCTGAGGATTTTTCTCCCCAAGTAACATTGAAATTAAATTTAGATTTCCAAAAAGTAGGTGACCCTTTAACACGCAGATGGTGCTACAATTTCTTTCATCTTCTTTCTACATTTTCTTACATTTTTTTTTATTTCTATATTCCCACCAAAAAAATCAAACTGAATTATTTCAGCTTTGTAACAGGGACTATGATATTTACTCTAAACTGACCTAAAATAAGTATAATACAACTAATCCCCCTTTTAACAGAGAAGAAGTCATCATTATTCTTTCTAAATAGAAGTCAGCATACACACCCTTGGTGTTGACTGTTTTTGCTGTGACCTCCAGTTTCTCCAATGGTTCTGTTCCAATATTTTCTAATTTAATGATGAGCTGCTGGGTCTCTCCATTGTAAAGCTGGACAGACACATTAGTGGAGATTTCATCCCCTGAAGAAGGCTGAAGTGTATGAGCAGACCTACAAATGTGACACACAGACAAACAAAATGTTACGATGAAAATGTGTAAAAGCCTGTCCAAGTTACTCTATTCACTGTTCTTGCAAGACTCAGGAACTACTGCTTTGCAGTCTTGAAGATATTAGTTATCATTTTCCATCCTCATTTTAGCCAGGGTCATTTTTTATAACCACTGAGGAAACAAGTTAATCATTTATGCCTAAGACAAGTCAGATTTCAAACAATATAAAATACAGATCCCTAATTCTGAAAGCTTGTTAAAATATCTGCAAAAAATCAAGAGCAGATCATTGCAATGAGCAGTTCTAGTGGGCAGGGCAGGGCTTAAACCTCATGGCAGGGGATCCTGGGGAAAATTCCCTGTGTGGAAGATGAAACAGTGACTAGAAATGAACTCCTCAGAGCATGAATGAGGGAAGGAGGCTGCAGAACAAGACAAATGAGCAGAGGTTCCATTTCTCACTGTATTTTTTGTGTCAATGCAAAGTGGTCAGAAGGCATCAAGGACACAAGGACAAAGGCACTGAGATTAATGACCACTAAATGCACTGGCAAACCCAGGTTCAGTAACTTCTTTTTGCAGGTACTCCTGCCATCCTTCCCTTTGATCCTGTCTTTCTTTAGCACAAGTTAAGCAGACTCCACAAACAGGAGCAGATTTCAGTCTTGCAGAACACATCTGTGACAAGGATTTCAAACAGGTATTTTTTGATCATTCAGAATGTTCTGTCATTTATTGTTATCATTTCAGGACTCTGAAATTTGGGCACGTGTAGAGAAAGGAAAGGAGAAATTTCTCTTTTCCCCCTCATATTCAGACAAAAGTATCATGAAACTGCATATTAAAAAACAAGACAATTACTGTATAAATGTACATGTATTTATTAGTGATACTTATTCTGTATTTTTTTCTCTCTTATGTAATAATTGATCTGAATTAACAAAGATACATGGACTGGACTGTTAACATATACACAGTAAATTCTTGGCTTTATACATTACTCTTTGCCCAAAACCAAGGATTTTGAGCACAACAATATTACAAAATTATTATATTTCTATGAAATTCCACGGTTTCAAGCAGTAAAACAAAAAGCTTAGGTTTGCGTTCTAAAGCAAATAACACAGATCTAGATTACGTCTTATTTTACTAAAGCATTGATTATATACTCAGATGAAAGAACTTCTATTCAGCATGTGACTACCACTTAAATACAACCAAACAAAATCATCATTTCATTCCATTTCTCACCTTGGAAGGGAGGTGCTGATCTGCAGCCTTGGCAAAGCTGGAATGACTTCCACAGTGCAGCCATTGGTCTTCACTCCTGGCAGATTGTCCAGAAGGCAATCACTGAAGACTCCAAAAACTGAAGTATGGTAGCCTGAATTTGAGAAGAAAACACCAGTTATGTTGTGAATTTTACTTTTTTTCTGGAAGGTCTAAAAGCATCAAGTTTAATGGTCAGATCTTGTCAATGTATCTCCTACCCAAACCACCACCTTCTCCACAGGAAAATCTTCTCAGGACACAAAATTTCAGAACCCTGAAATAACATTTATAAGTACATGACAATGTACAAGCAGCACACACGTTCACCTCTGCATCTGTGACAGGCAAAATAAAAGAAATTGTAAAGAGCCTGTGATTTCTACAGTGTATTACAGTAATTTCTGTAGAATTCTTTACAAGATCTACATCACAAGTCATAGTATGGACAACATTTTATACCTCATCACCAAATTCACTGCTGCACATAAAACATGCCAACCCTTCAAAAGACATCAACAGTTTCCTATTTCCTCAAAAAAATGTTTATAGGAAAGAATCTCAACTGTGTCCAGGAGGATAAAAGAATCCTAAAAGAAAAATTATTAAAGGAAAAAATATGCATATATACACACAAACCGTAAAAAACCACAACTTGCCGTAAAAGACCACAACTTTTCTACAATTTAGTAGAAAAATACCTCTACACTGATTCCTTACCAGGCAGTATTTATGAGTTATATCTGAAGGAAAATTTGATACATTGACACACAAACAGCTGCCAAGCCCAGAAATCAACTCCTCCCTTGCAATACATTTTTAGTACGTGGAACTCAAAGGAGACAACTACAGTACAAATGTTCTGAATGCTTTGATGCTATTCTGTATTTACTGAAATAGTTTCTGGGGGGAAAAAAAAAATCACACGAAAAATTGTTTTATGAAGAGACAGAAAAGCACTTAAGAAAAATTCAGTGAGAACAGAGTTTCTTCAAGTTCAAAGCCATCCTCCTTCAGTGTTTAGCTTTACTGAAATGGTTCTTATCCTGTAACTTTGTATTCCAGGAACACGTACCTAAAAGTGTGTTTTGGTAAGATGATTCACTCCTACTACACGTTGAATCCATCCTCTCCACATATGTCTCCTTTTGTAGGAGACTCATCTGCTTGTCTCTTGTAAAAGCTCTTTAATTTTCTTACTTACTACAAACACAATTTTATTTAGGCTTATTAATGAAATGATATCTTGACTGCAACAGACCATACACACTGGCTAAATTGTTTCCAGGGAAGCAATCTGCAAAAATTTCTGTAATCTTACACAATTAATTAAGAAAAAAAAAAAAACCCTGCAAGATTATCTTCTGCATTCTCAAGAAAAAGTTCAAGTAATCCTCCTCAGAAGCTTTCCAAATGAAAGCATTAATAAAGGGGAGCAGGAGTTCATTATCCTTGTCCTCTCACACATGAGATACTCCCAAGAATGTGCTCGTTACTGCTGCTGCAACCAAGTGATTCATCAGGCTGCTTTTAATGAAGCCTGCTGCACAGAACAGATTCCCTTCTTTGCTTTTTTCTTTTATTTACTGAGGGGAATTCAGCGTGGTGAATCCATCCAAAGTCATGCAACCCCCAGAGGTGTAAAACTAAGGCAATGTTGACTGGAGACATGCCTTACCATTGACAGTGATCTGCCCAGTGGTTTGGGGAACACCAACCAGAGTCACAGGATAGAGTCCAGATTCTGCAGGCAGGGAAAGAGCTGCAGGGAGAGATTCAAACTCCACTCCAGTTGTCAAAAGACCCTGAAAAAAAAAAAAAAAAAAAAACACATTACACAGATAAATCCATTTATGATGTACACTTATATTTTTATGCTGTATACCTATATTTTAATCCCTTGCATTACATCACGCCAACTTTTATGATTTATTCCAATTCACTCATAGCAGTTATTTTGGGTTTCAAGTTGCAGTGACTGAAGCATGCATCCAGAATTATAGTAAGATTTGTATTCAACATGGAAATGTGTTTCAGGATGTGAGCTGGGAGTGATGTATGAAAAACTAATAAAAATTTATACCAAAGCAGAGTAAAAAAATCAGAGATATCATCTTCATGGTGCTGTTTCTTAACTACATTTAATTGTACCTGTGACTTTAACTTATATATTTAATAGATTTTGGATAGTGGAAATCAAACATCAATAGCTGATCTTGGGTAGCTTTAATTACCTGACCAAAACATGTTTTCTAAGGGGGGAAAAAATTAGTATTTACAGGTAACAGAACGAGTCTAGCTTTACTGTCCAACCTTAATATTTCCATGAGCTGGAATAAGGGACTCATTTTGCTAAACTGATCCTCTCTCAAGCCTAAATGCCTGCAGTTACTCCTTTAGTGTGAGAGACATCTTTTAGCATCTTAAATTTAAAATATGGGACAAAACAAGAGATTAAGCAGAAAAAAAAAATCATTTAAGAAACTTGAACACAGCCTTACTGTTCTTAATAGACTGTGGGTTTTCTTTATGCTTGGTTAATGAATTTAAGATGCTTGAGCATAGAATGTGCTGTTAAAAGTAAATTTGATTTTGGAAAGCACATAAATCTAAGTTACATGGGGTTTTTTTAATACACATATTTATTTTTATTTTTAAATAATGATGATACACAAACATCTCCATCAATTAATGCTGTAAGGACAACTAGATTAAATCTCAACTCCTTAAGTATGCTTCAGGGGAACTCAGAACTCTATCAAAGAGGAATGTCTTTGTAAAGACAGATGAAAAAACGTCATGGTTTGAGCCACAAAAAACTCATAACATACCCAAAATCTGTAAAATCTTTGTTCTAGCAATTACTTCTTTGTAGACTTGACAATCTTGAGACAACACCTAATTCAACCAAAGCTGCTCTTGCTTTGTGGAAAGGTGCAGAGAAGTCTATCCTTGATAGTGCACAAAACTCCATTTAATCTTTTTATTTGAGTTGTAAGTAAATACTGTGTCAAACCCTCCTTTCTACTGAATTTTCATTCTCCTCCCGTTTCACATGGAGACTTCAGGTGTCAGAAACAATCCACAAAAACATAAGTAAAACCTAACTTAGTGTTCCTATGTATTCAGCACCCAGGGCATCAGAGCACTGAAATATTCTGATTCCCATATTAATCTTTCCTGTGGGATTCAGCCCTTGGAAGAGAGGTGAACATTCTTCAGGAGTGGTGTAAGCTCAGTCTTCATCACAATCCTTCTGCTTTTGCTTTGGCTGCAGCAAATCTTGGAACATAAACAAAAGGTGACCCCATACACTCTCCAAAACTCACTTTAAAAAGAGGTAGAAAATACTTTGTTAGATTATTTTAGTCTCAAAAGCACTGGACTGTCACTTGGCCTAATATTCAAATACATTTGAATTATTCAGGATTCACCTCCACTAAAAACTTTCATCCAAGGACTTAAAGTCCTACAAAATCAATGATTAAAAAAAAACCCTCTCCAATGTCTTGTTCACTATCAGCTGTAGCAAATGTAGATAAACAGAACTGACAGGGACCTCTAAATATTATCTAATAATAAGGAATGCAAACCATGAAAACAAAGAGATTTTCTAGAGAACAAACACAAAGCAAATACCAGAAAACCAAAGCCTGGACTAGAAATTAAAGAGTTTCAAATGCACTTCTACAAGAGGAGAAGGCAGCCCTTGATTCCCCCATTATCAGAGTTCTATTGTTCAGTAAAACTTCAACTTTTTAGAAGTAAAGATATTAAGAAAGCATTAAAACTCATTGAAATGGAAATAAAAAATCAATATAAAAATCAACAAGGCTTCAGATTTTCAGACATAAACTGAAATCAAGATACTTACCCTTAAAACTTAGCCCACACAAGTAAGTTTTAAAAGACAGTAACATATTTTAGAATGTCTGAAAGATGTTTTCAAGATTGCTGTCTGCTGAATGGGATGATTCTGCAATATTTGCCCAACATTGCCCTCTGCTGCTAAAATTTTATCGTTTAACAGTGAAAATCTGATCAGGGCTGAAGAACTCTCACATCCTTTAACTAAATGTATCAGCCACACCAGCAAAAATAGGGAAATGTGTTAGATTTCTTTTCCTGAGAGTCTTATACCTTATTTCAAGTAATAATACTTAGTAATCATTTAGTAATCACTTAGTAATAATTTAGTAATCATTGCTCTTTCTGACCCTATAGGAAAAGATCATGCATATCCAAGGTTTCCTGCAGGGAATGTGTGAGTCAGACACACACAAAAAATGTTTACATTTCTTTGTATTCTTATAAAACAATTTCAATTGTCTTAGAGTGAATATATGCATGCTTTTATCACAGCATGTCTTTCAATCACTTCAAATCTCAATTTAGTTTTAGAGGAGCAAAACAACTTGCATGTAAATGGCAGCATTTGGGGATGCTGTTAAAATAACATAAGCATGTAACTGCTGTTTTTAGGCTTTACTTACCAATCCAAAAATGCAATCACTCTTTTTTTTTCAAAATAACATGGCCTTCAAAGTTAGTTTTCATGCTGAACATACTTTTATACCATGTTGTCAAAAACTTTACACAAAAACTGTCAAATATTTATTTAAAAGGAAATTTTCCCTACTATTTCTAATAAGGTTATTTTAGGCAGACCTAGAAAAACACCAAACACCACCATTTTTATTCTTTTTCTCCTTCACCTTTTTGTGTACATTCTTGACTAATACAGTCTCTATTAAATGTAGTGTAGCAGTAAGTAAATATTCTCTCAAGATGGCAGAAACAGTAAAAGATGTGAACTCAGGGAAGAGCAGTTCATGGAAAGAATTAAAACCATCATAAGAAAAGTTGTGGGACTGATTATACACACAGATTTCTCAAAATTTTAGATGGTGTTTTTAAACACCAACACAGAGCTCTTGGCTAATAGCACAGTTTTGAAGTTTAAAAAAAAAATAACAGCCATTCTTAAGGCATCATTAATCAAAATACCACACTTGATTGTGTTCAATTAAATACAGGCCCCAAACAGAAAGAAAACAACAGAACTAATACTTTGTTCTTGAATAATGGCTAAATACTATAAATTACAATATTCCCATAGTTCAGGGTAGTATTTTTTAGTTTCTTGACATTTCTTTATTAAATATGGGTTGCACTGTTTGTAGATCTTGTCGTTTCCTTGGAACCGTGACTGTATTTTATACAATACAAGTGCAGAGAAAATGCTTTCCTTCACAGCATTGCCTCAACAGTTTTCAGCTTTTAGTATGAAACTTGAGAAACAAAGGTGAAAATGTAATTAAAATCTTAGCGAACTTAACACATTTTGCACTGCATCTTCACATGCAGTTTATTTTAATAGTAGATTTCCCCAGAGTGTACCATGATTTACTGCTTTAAGCATTTCTCTCAAGATACAAATTAAATCCATTGAAGATTTCCCAAAATTTGTTTTTTGAAGGCCTGAAATGTGAAGGTCATTTTTTCCTGGATAGAAAACTGCAGTAATGGCAGCAGCCACAAAAGAAACTGCAAAAGGGATGGAGGCCATCACTCACATACCTGAAAATGCCTTTACAGGAATCAATATTCCTGGGAGAAAAGGCAGAGTGTTGTATACACTTATTTACAGATGAACATCCCATCTCCAGGTGACCTGGGCTCCAGCACCAGGATGGCAAGAATATTCTGTCTAATCCATCACAGCCAAAGCTAGTTAAGCTCATTTTTGCCTCTCCTTCTTGTGATTTAAGGGACCTGCTGAGTTTTATTAAAGCATTTGTTCTGATCAACCCCAAGATCACTCCTACTTCCCTTTATTGACTGACACAGTTGTGGGACCTAATCACTTCCATGTTCCATGACTGAACATTGTTATTTGTCATTTTACAAACACTACTGCACCATTCAGTGGATCAGCCTTCTAACTATATGGACAAAACAGAAATATGAACTAGAAAAAGACAGGAATACAAACAGGGGACAGGCACGAAGAACAGGTACCTAACTAGAGTCCCAAATCAGAAATCTGCATGACAGGAAATAAACAGTAAAAACAACAAAGATGGGCCAAGATCTTTGAGAACAATAAATTAAAACAACAAAGAAAATCAATTTTTCAGGGTTTATCATCTGAGCGACACTAATCCACAGTCTCATGTCAAGTCTAGAAATTCAATGCCTTTTACTTAAGCACACTTCAATTAACCTACATGTACTCAGCATTAATACTTCAATTAATGAAAATGCTCAGGAAGCCTTTCCATGGGGCATCACTCCCCTTAACAACCTGTGCTCAATACTAAGTTGTTTACCATCACAACTTTCATCCATAACAAACAGAAAGACATAGTAGTAAAAGCACCATGGTAAAAGCTTGGATTTCATTTAGCATTATATGAGTAATCTATCACCACAACAAATCTAAATTGAGGGAAAGGGGAAAATTAAAAAAAAGGAATAAGATTATATATTTCAGGACAGGTACATGCTGGTGAATAGTGGATCATAAAAAGGACAACGAAAAATGAAATCAAGCACTGGAGAACTCAATGAAGGACTGCCACTGACTGGAAACAAGCTGGAACAAGCTGTCATCCTGCAAAGGTGAGGGGCTGAGTCAGGCAGAAGGAAAAAGCTGTGGGACAGACAAGCTGAAACTGCCACTAAATGACAGAAAAGGATAAATTTGTTATGAAACTGAGTCTGTGAGAGTAAATAATCTGAAAGGAAGTGACATGTGATGAGAAAGCAGACAAGAAAAGGGTACGGGCACTGCAGGCATGAGTACATGTTAATAATAAAGCACACCATTTTAAAATATTAAACAAGACTCTGAATTATTAAAATACAAACAGAAGAGTTTATTCTTGTGATAAAGTAATAACTATTCCCACATTCCAGGAAGTTCACAGATGAGACTGAAAAATCAACAACTTAGGCTGGAAGGAAAGAGCAGAAGTCATCTTGTTTAGCTCAGTGCCCAAAACAGGGGTGACTTTGGTGGTAGCTTAGGTTTTTCACATCCTATTCACTCAAATGTTGAAGATTTCTAAAGACAGAGGTCCCACCTTCTCTCTGGACAAAGAGTCCCAGCCTCATTTTGGAAAAAGGAAATTTTTTTAATAGGAAAGTTTCTCCTGGTTGCAGCACCTTCCCTGACTCTCACCTTGGGCACCTCTGGGAAGAGCTCAACTCTGTTTTTGCTGCACCTTCCCAATTTGGGACCCAGGAAAGCAACAGGAATTACCCCAGCACTGTTCTCCTGCACACACTGACCAGGTGCAGCTCTTTGTCCCCATGCTCCAGCCTGTCCATACCTGGGGATGCTGCTGGGCTGACACCAGAATGTTTGGGCAGCTCAAAACTGGCCTCAGTTCCAAAGACATTGTCTCTCAAATTCCAAATTTTGGAATTTTTTCCTCAACTTTCTGGCCACACTCTTGATACTGCAGACAAACCAACCATTTCTCCCAACAAGCCCCCATTAGAGCAGAGCAGAATTCTCAAAGCACTCTGTTGATGCAGCACTGCTAAAGACTTGTGTTAATCACTTCAATTATTTGAATTCCTCTTATGCTTAACACTGGAAGTGGAATTCAGTGTTAATTCCAAGACAGAATTTTATCATGTCAACATAAACAGGAGTATTCATACTACTACAGTGAATTTGTTCAGGGAATGGATGCTGTGAAGTTCTATACAAGTCACTATTCTGAGTTCTTGAGTGCAAGCACTCTGAAGAAACTTCCTCATTAAGAAATTATCCAAGTTTCTTTAATATATAACAACATCATTACTTACACAATACAAATTAGACCTTTAAATCAAAATGTTCTTAAATCAATTTATTCCTACATAGAGTCCTTTCTGATGTGCAGCTTTACAACTACTATTTCTATTCATTCCCAAAGAATTTGAATATTTCAGTGAGGGTGAGAGAAAATGCTGCTGAAGAAAGCAGCATTTTAGTTTTCAAGAATTAGTTTTATTGTGGTATAAAAATAAAATCTTTGGGCATGTTCACTTCCCATGGAAAAACACTTTATTACATGTGGTTTATTATCAGCAATTTAGGTCAACCTGTTTGACTAGACACTGCAGTAGACATATCAATAAAAAAAAAACCAAACAAAAATGATAAGCAAATAAATGTACACTGGTTCACTTAGCCTGATAGAACAAAAGGCTCTCAGAGATGTCATTTATTTTCAAAGCAACATTAAAGGTAAAAATATTTAACATAAAGGAAAACGCTGCATTAGGACTGAGTGGAGATTACATTGGTATGGTAGTTAGAGAACTTTTAACTTTTACATGGATAACCATTAAAAAAAAATCCTGTTAGTTGGAATAAAGAAGGGAATTTTTAAAAATCCCCACAATTTCCTTTCAGGATACACTGTAAGCAGCCAACTGAAGTAGTAGAGAGCCTGGGCTTGATCCTTCTAACCTCACATATTTCTTCAGTTTTTTAGCCTTTTTTTTCAATTCCTTCTGATCATTTAGCATTCCAGTGTTTTCAAATAACATACTGGGAACAACAGCTCCATGAGCTGAAGCTTCTACTAAAACCCAAAGCTTCTCAGAACTGACTATTTTAGTTAATCAGGTTTTTAAATTGTGGTCAAAATGGGAATTTGAAAAGCAAGGATACATGCAGATTTTTAAATTAGAGTAGGAAGTGTACAATAATTATTAGGTTTCAGGATATAATTATTACTTGAAAACCAGTATATGTAAATCATGCAGCATGAGTTCTAGTCAATGCAGAAATACATGGAATTGATTTACAGGTCAGTGCCAGTAAAGCATTTAAACACTCAGAGTGGCAGAGATTCTTCATTTCAATACCTCAGCACCAACAAATATGAGAAAATTGACAACACCACACCTTTAAACTGAGGTTGTGCTGGCTTAAATGATTTTTTTCAACTATTTTATTTATAGAAAACCCTATCTGAAAGTCCAAATGAGATTTTTTTTTTTTTCAGTAAAATAGAAGAGAAGATTTAGAAAGATGCATACCATGTTTTCTACTCGGAGCTCAAAAGGCATAGGGTTGTACACCATCAACTGAACTTCACATACATCTCCCTGCACCCACTGGAAATCTGCAAGAAATAATCACAGGATTAAGGCAGGAATTACCTAATCATAGTGTTATTTAAAAAAAATAGCAGCAGCTGAGCTGTCAGATTGCTAGAATACTTAATATCTCTCTACAATCTTCACAGCCCAAGTTCTACTCAAGAGCATTGTGAGACACAAGCTGTAAATGCCAGGCAAAGCCATGGGTTAAAGCACTGGAAACATTCATTAACACAGCAATAGTGTTCCAAAGAGACAAGGCTTCACTGGCAAAATGAACTCAGGCATCAATTCAAAACAGTACTTCAACACCTCCTTCATGTTAAACACTCAAAGGCTTCCATACCTGGAGTTAGGTACCCACTGCCTTGGGTATTTGAGACTCAGATAAAAACCAACCAGATAAGAAAGGAAGACAACAGGAAGAAGGAAATTACAACTCTTCATATAGACATAGCTGGTGATACGGAGTAAATAAAGAGACAGTGAAGTCAAATGTGTCACATAAAGAGATGTACTTGGAGTTTACATTTCACTCCAAGAGACAGGTTCAACTTCAAAGATACTTCACTCTGCCAATTTTAGTATTTTTGGGGGGTTTATAATTTAAGGAGATGAGGCTGAACTAGTGGAAAATGTCCCAGCCCATGGCAGGGGAGGTTGGAACTAAGATGATCTTTAAGGTCCCTTCCAACCCAAACCATTCTGTGATTCTACTGTTCTATGTGAAATTATGGAGGTCAGCAGCAGAGGTGCAAATTCGAGTAACTGTTCAACGCAGAAAGATTATTTCATATCAGCACTTCATAACCTTTTCAGCCCACATGTCCTTGTCTACCTTCCAGATTTCTCAGTTAACCACAGGCACCTGAGCTTCAGACTTTAAACTGAATGTGACAAGATTCTCCCTGCAAGCTGAGGACCTGCAGTCCAAATAAACAAAAGGTGGTTTAACTACATTTGTTCAATAAATCATGATTATAAGCAGAACAATAACATACATGATTAGCTGTTACTAGTTTTAACATACATTGCAAACACTTTTTTACTAGGATATTTGAAAATGTCCAGTAAAAAATCTGGATTATCAATATTAAGACTTTAATTCACAGTTGAAGTCATCCCTACTCTAATGTACTCTAATTGTACATTCACAATCATTTACTATCTGATTACATTTTGCAAGCAATATTAGAGAGCTCAAGGGAGATGTACTTAATGCAAATGTTTAACTCCAATTAATGCTAGTGGAAATTAAACACATACATCCAGAGATGTTAATGAGTTTTATTACTGTGAAACCTGAAAAGCCAAACTGTTGATTAAAACAAAACATTCAAATTCACCACGGTACGAGAGGTTCTGTACATTTCTTATTTAATTGCTTAATAGTGTCCATGATGTCTTATGCATCCTGCAGCCCCCAAAACGGCCAATGATTGCTCTGCACAGGTACAAAGTTCACCAGTAGGGTTTCCTACAGCAACAGAGGCACCTGCAGGAGACACAGTAGGCACTGCTGTCCTAAATCTCCACATTCCAACAACTGCCACACTGTGGAATGTTTGTTCTGAAACACAAACCTCCAACAGGGCACCGCAGGCACAGGCCTCATCCCAGCAGGTTTCACTCATGCCAGTGCTGCCAGACCTCTGGGACTGGGCCAAAGCTTGGAGCTGGGGTTTGTTCCTCATGCTGGGTGTGCATCAGTGTAGAAACATTGCGGGTGTGGCTCACTGTAGCCAACAGCTGGTGAAGCAGATTGAGAGAGGCCATCAGGATCCCCAAGTTTTGGCACACCACCCCACTGCACATCACCCCCAGGGGGGTTGGGCACTGGAACAGGTTCCCCAGGGCAGTGCTCACAGCACCAAGCCTGCCAAGGCTGAAGAAGCATTAGGGCAACACTCTCAGGAACACGGTGGGATTCTGGGGGTGTCCTGTGCAGGGCCAGGTGATGGACTCCATGATCCTCATGGATCCCTTCCAACTCAGGATATTCTATGATTCCATGCAATCTGATCCTGGGCTGCATCCACAGACTTGTTACTAACAGAGAGAGAGATGATGATTGTGCTCTACCCTGCACTGTGTCCAGTTCTAGTCCCCACAGTTTGAGAAGGACATGGCCTGGAGAGGATCCCAAGGAGTGCCACAAAGGTGATCAAAGGGCTGGAGAACCCCCCCTGATGAGGAAAGACTAAAGGAGTTGGATCTCTTCTCCCTGGAGAAGGCCCAGGGCCAATATCATCACAGTAATCAGGGCTTTAAGGGATGCAACAGAGGGCAGAGGCTCTTTTGTCACAGGGAGCCACAGGAAGAAGACCAAGGATAATGGGTAGCAGTTGCACTGAAAGAGGTTTCATTTTCTTCCTGATTTTTTTGTTTGTTTGTTTCAGTAAGAACAATGATTCAGTGGAACAATCTTCCCAGGGGCATGGTGGAGTCTGAATTCATGGAGGTTTTTGAGATGAGGTTGAAGTCCCCCATGAAAAATGTTCCAGGGCAATGCTACAGAATTGTTTCCTTAGGGGAAAATGTTTTGAAAGAAAAGGTAAAATGAGCTGTATTTATATCAGCTAATACAGGTAGGACATAGCTGCTGGATTCACTAATGGAATTATATTATAGATTCTTGATGCTTTAGACTACAGCACTCAAAAACAAAAAAACAGTTCACATCAACAATCACTACATTTCTCTCTTAGGACTACCATACTATTAAAGCCATTTAACTAGAATATAATTGTCCCTGTTATTGTTTCCAATCAGAAAAGCTTGTCAAGTTGAAAGCTGAAAACATTTCAAGGCTTTCTAAATGGGTTTTGTTTCCCTTTGGTTTGTCAGCAGTTCTTGATTTCCTTTGTTGTAAAACAATAATTTAACCAAAATATGGTGTACTATCTCCATGTAAGAAAAACAGTTCATTTGTTACTGTTGTTTTTAATTAATGTTAAATACTTGCCATTAAAATATTCTCATTAATTTCAAAGTTTATTAAATTTCTCGGGTTCTTTCAAAGGAAGTAACTGATTTTATTTCGTATTTTCTTTTGTTCACTAAACTTTGAAACATTAGAGGCTTTTAGCAGTGACTGCACTGTGTAAATACTTCAAAAGACAAAAGCTGTACAGGATCAGAAGCAGTCAGACATCTCCTTAGGCTAAACAAAAAGCTGAAAGAAGAAAGTTCACTGTAAAATGTAAATTTCCTACAGTACACATAGCATTGAAACCAATCCTAAGCAGTTCAAAACTGCAGGTTCCTTTTGTATCCATCAAGGAATGAGAATACAATTGTGTGACACGATTGGGAATAAGGTTTTATTAAAATCAAAAAAAATATGACAAGGTATAGCAAAGAGATTAAATGTTGAAAATTTAATAGTGATCAAACTTTCAATTAATTATTAAGACAAATCAAGAAAGCCCTTTAAGATGTTCCCCTATGTGTACATTTTTAAAACTTATCCTTTAAGTAATTGTTCTTATCCTTTGTTTTAATTTCTTATCCTTTATCTTTTGAAATTGAAGTTGTGCTGCAGCAAAGGTGCACTGAGCCATGTCCATCCAAATTGCCAGATAATCACCTGTACCTCTGCATATCCTAATTGTTCATATTTCAGCTATTTATTGAAAATACACATCAACATATTCTTTAAGAATAAAATATAATTTATATTCTCTGAAAACTGGCCCTGCAGGCCAGGCACAATTCAGATGAACATGGAGCCCAGTTAAGATAAAACAAATTTCTGTACTGAAGTTTTTACAATCAGTCCACACAAGTCTTTTTTTGTGCTGACATTAATGCCTGTGGTAAAAATTATCATGCATGTGATATGTACAAAAGCAACAAGAAAACTACCAATATTTGTAACTTAATCCAGGATTTACACAAATCTCTAATCTTTCTCCAGTGACACTGAAAAGCTTTATCATCTTTATAAAAACATATAATCCTCTAGCAGAAAATGACTAATATTCCTAAGAGGATTTATAAACAGTGGTTTTGGCTGAACTGTCCTTAAGTAAAAGGGACTAATCAGACAGTTCACCATTCTGAGTTTAAGTTAAATCAGAACAGGAAAAAGGAAACCACAACAGTGCATTTTGCTCAGGGCACCGAAACAGTGGCAGCTGCCAAGCCAAGCATGTCAGAACCAAGCCTTCCCTGATTTTCTTTTGTTTAAGAAGGAAATAAAACTAGTTTATCTCTTCTGAAAATCAATGTAATCATCTATGAGACCTTACTTCTCTTCTGAATATGAAACTGTGCCCCAGAGAAAAAAAGATTTGCTCCTTCAGGAGGCTAAAAAGCTGTTTATCTGAAATACAAGACAGCAATGTCCAGGTTTGCTTTCCTTGACCACAGAAGACTTTCTAATGTAACAAAATAACAGAAAATACTGCAAATTATTCTTACCTATTTTCTTATTTCTTTCTTCCCCACGACTGTGTGCAATAATTGGGGAATATATGAAAGGGCTTTTGGTTGACACATTCTGACCAAGTAAACTTTTCATTTTGTGAGGTCGGAGACTGGTTGGGAGGTTCAAGAGCTTCACAGATCTGTGGAGTACAAATAAGTTCATATTATTTCATTTATTCTATTTTATAGTAGATGGCTGTGTTCAAAATGACCTGATCAATAGGAAATGTCACTCTGAGAATAAAATACCTGAAATGGAGAACTTGAAACAAATGTCTTAAAATACAAAAGAAAGGAACACCAGCCCAAGGAAACTGCAGACAGTTTCAGAAAGCTCTCAGAAAACAAATCACAAGGGAAAAGCATCTTCTTTAGAAACCAAAAGAACCAAAACTAGCCAGATCAGGGATCTGAAATCCAGCTATTCATTTCCAAGTGCAGACTGGACAACAGATACACCACAACTCAAGTGCAGAAAGCAGCCAAATATTTGACTTAAACCCAAAACAGAATCCAGACAAGATTTCACTGGACAAATAAAGAAACTTGTCCAAGGTGAATAAAGCTTATTTAATACAATGAAAATGCACAGGGTTGCTGCTGGAAGGAAGGAAATGTCCCAGAAAATTTGAGTGTTTTTTTTAAAACAACCAGAAAGCAAATGATTTATTAGACTACATCCCTGTTAGACCCAATTCCCTACAATGCAAGGCAGGGAAATCATTGGTCTTCCAGTGCTGAGGGGAAATTAAAGACTACATTTTGGGCAGAAGAACAAGCAATAGATTGGTGGATATTCAGTAAAAGCAGCAGCATTATAAAAACCTGTAGGACACCTAATTACTTCAAACCAGGAACTCAGCAAAGAAAAGAACAGATACATCAGTATCACACAAAGCATCACACAAAGACACACAAGAAACCAAGGTAATGTGTTTCTGCTGAAAAATAATGAAGCTGTAAGAGTAACACTGCACAGACAAGTTCTCTCTGGGAAATAAAACACCTGATAATAACTTACTAAATAACACTAAAAGAATTTTGGAACAAGAAATAAATCACATCCATGTATTATGTGTTGGTGATACTTAATGCCAGTATCAAAACCATATGCAAAATCACAGACAACAAGCCCGAGGAATAACAGGAAAACTGTGAGAGATCCCTGATATTTCATATTTTAAAATCTCTTCTGATAGAATTTTGTCACAAATTAGAATGCAATTCACAGCAAAAAGGTGAATTACACTGATTTGAGGAAACAAGTTTAAATATGATAAAGAGCTAATAAAAAAGAACTTTCTTTTATATACAGAGAAAAGTGCTTTGGCTCCTTCACAGTTATTATATAAATACTGGTGGATAACCTGCTTTACCTGAATGCATAAGAGGGGAAGGAATGTTCTTCAACCACCCATCAGAGAGCTGTACCCTCACAGGTCAGACACAGAACAGGGCAGATTTTTTAATTTCTTTGTCTGAGAAGCTTCAGTGATGTCCCCTGGCCTGACCCAACCGAATGCAAATGAGTGACAATTAAGAATAACAAACTAATTTCAGGTAGCTACCCAGAAGCTCAAAATCTTGTATTTGGAAAATGTTAATTAAAAACAACCTTGCTTAGAGGGGAAAGGAATTTTTTAAAAAACCCACAGTCTACTAGGTCAACAGAAAGAAGGGAAAAAATGGCACTAAGCAAATTTAAAGTAGTAAGAAAAGGATGTAAGAACAACTAAAAGCAGCAGTGGTGAAAAGGATGAAAATTTTATGCTTTTAAGTGTATTACTAAGAGAATTATCTTTAGTACAGGTAAATTATGAAAATGAGAATAGTGCATCTAGTAGAACAGAAAGACCATAAATTCTTCTATTTTTTATCAGAGAAAATACTAGATGATGATTTCATAACTAACATGAGTCATGGAATATAAAGATTTTGTCAAGCCAAATCTATTGCTTTTTAAGTATCAGAGAGAAAAGGTAACAGTGCCACTATGTTCTTATTTCACTGTGGCATTTCCATGTCTGACAGTATTTTGATTAAGAAATTTGCATCCAAAACAAGCACCCCACATTAAATGGATTAAAACTCATAGACCATGAAATGCCAACAGTAAATAGAAGTCATCACCACCAGTAAATGTGTGTTTCTAGAGGGCTCTAGCATGGATTGAATCATAAGCTGAAGTTGTTGTACATTGATCAAAATGCCATTTCCACACATTTATAATTGATGTCCCAAAAATTAGCAGGATTTAGCTCCAAGAGCTCTGCAGTCCTGCAGTACAGCTGGTTTCCAGTGGGCTGGAGAGCTCTGCAATCCCAGATCTGCTGTGCAGATGTAACCAGAGGCTTTAGATTTAAACACAACCAATATTTTATTGCAATATGAATTTTTATCACTATCGGCTTTTACAGAACTTTTCAAAGACAAGAAGAAGGTGGGAGGAGGAAAGGAGTAGAGAGAAGGAAAGGAGTAGAAACAGCAATTTTGAACTGTTAAATAAAGTTGATGCTGGGTTCCCCACTCCATGGCAAAACAGAAGCAACTGTTCCCAACATTGCAAGCACAGCCAGGTCAGAACAAGCTGACAGAGTAAGTGAAGCACCTGGATGGAGAGCAACCTCCTAAAGCCAAGCCCAGGAATAACAAGTTACTATAATGTGTTTGTCCCCTTCTCTCAGCATATAAAACATTTTAAGTGATGCAGTCTTTCCCACTGAAGTTTTGGGAATCTGATCCCAGAGTTTTGACTGGCCTCTTCTTCCAGTCTCTTCTCCCAGGTAACAAGTGACAGGATAAGAGGAAATGGCCCCAAGTTGTGCCAGGGGAGGTTTAAATTGGATATTAGAATAATTTTCTTCATGGAAAGGGTTGTCAAGTATTGGAATGGGCTGCCCAGGGAGGTGGTGGAGTCACCATCCCTGGAAGTGTTCAAAAAATGTGTGGATGTGGCCCTTGAGATCAGGGTTTAATGGTGAACATGGTGGTAGTGCTGGGTTAATGGTTGGACTTGATCATCTTAAAGGTCTCCTCTAATCTTAACAATTCCATGGTTCTATGGTTCTAGGATTCTAAATGCATGACACCTATAAAAAAGGATTCAATCAGCATTTGCCACATCTTCCAGACTTGAATTTGCTTCACCATTCAGCATATTTTTTCTGAAGAGCATTACCTTTCCTTCAAAAAGGAAAGATTTTCTTTTAGTCTCTTATTATTGATGCCCAGTGGCTGCTTTCTCTTTCTCTGACCCTCTCTAGTGCTTCATACCAGGCTTTAACCTGAACAAATTCATTGGCCTGACTGCATGATGTGCCTGGGCACCAAAAGGAACTGAGGTTTAGAACAGGCCACTGAAGGTGCCAGCTTGAAAAATGCAGCATCTGGAAAGGAAGAGTTACAAAAAGCATCAATTCCAGGTGAGTTCCAAGCTCCATGGATGGAAACTGCAGCCAACTCGTGGAACTTCAGTATCAAAGTGCTCAGGGACCCAACTTAAATCTCAGTTGCAGCAAAATGTTCTCCTTCCATTGCATAAGAAGCTGTTGAAGGACAGTTTTTAAAAAAGCAAAACCTTTCTCTTTCTGAAACTAAAGGCCACGAAGTATTTTCTGGTCAAAGGCTCTATTTTTGCTTAAGAACCTCTCAAAACAATTTGACATTTTGACATTTTTCCATGTCACTGTGATCTGCATGCACAAACTGAGATGACTACATCCTTCCAGTATCCTTTAAAATTTGACAGGTACTGTGAAAAAGTTAAAGATTGTATTTTGGTCCTACCTCACAATAGGCAATTTGGTGAAAGGAACAGGAGGCAGCTTCAAACCATCTGGGAGAGTGATGACTTCCATTGTCCCAGGGCATTTTGCTGTGTAGCTCTCCAAGCTCTGAGTTACATCTTTCTTTTCTGGAAAATAAAATGAGAAAACAATTTCAAACTCACTTTTAATTAAGATGAGGTTATTACCTTTTTTTCTACAAAATAACTCTAATGGCATGCCAATTAATTTCTGCATTCAGCACTTGCAGTTATGCTCCAGAAGCCTCAACAGATGGATCAAATATAATTAAGTGACCTTAAGCAAGAAAGTTTTCTAGATTTCTCAGAATTTTTCAAGTGTCAATCTATACCTACTTTTTGTCAGGTTTTTTTATTGCCAAAATACAAGTTTCTACTATTTTATATATTAAATCTACATATACAAAACAAGTAGCCTCACATATTAAGATTATTAATAATAGCATTTTATGGGAACAATCCCTGCTCTGAAACATTTGATGAAATAATATCAAAGGCAATGAAGAGAAGCAAATTACTTTTGACGGTAACTTGTGTGAAAACGACCTAATTCTCAGAATTTATGCTACTGTATTATGCTACTAAATCATAACAACTGGTATGAAAAGTTTTCATTAGTTTTGCTTAAATATACAAGAACATTCAAATAAATATGTATTATTTGTGTTATCTTCAATAATGTACAAGAAATGCTTATTAATTTTATCCAACAATTATATTCACAATGTATATAATTGTGTCTCGAGAAAAAAGATGTCTATTTGGAAATACACATACTCAACACAAAATTATATTTGATCTTTATGGTCCCTTCCAACTCAAACCATTCTGTCATTCTATGATTCCCCATTTCTCTGATGAAATGAGAGTCTGCTAACAGAAATAAGCCTGAGAGTGTGTTTAGGGGGAAGAATGAGGCAACTGAAAAGTCTCAGACCTATCTTGTTTTAGAGCACAGAGAATGTTCCCAGAATCACAGAGTGGGTTGGGTTGGGTTGGGTTGGGTTGGGTTGGAAGAGACCTTGAAGAGCATCTCACTCCAACTCCCCTGCCATGGGCAGGGACACCTTCCACTGGACCAGGTTGTTCCATGTACATGCTGCCAATAAAAATAACTATTCAATAATGAAACAGTCTCTAGAAAACACTTAAAAGATCAAAACACGGAATGATAAAACAAAATAGAAAAGAGGAGGGTGATAACAAGCAGCTATCAGTAGTAGTACCAAAAAACTGCTTGGAGAGGTGTACTGGGTTATGTACAAGGTTTTGGTAGCAAGGGGTGGCCTTTGGCAGAAGGCACCAGGAGCATCTCCACGATGGAGCCAGAGCCAGACAACTCCAAAATGGACTTGCTGCTGCCCAGAGCTGGGCCAAGCAGTTGTGCTGGTGGCACCTCTGTGATAACATATTTTAAAAAGGGTAAAAAGTGCTGCATAGCAGCTGTGAGAGGGAGGAGTGAGAAAAATGTGAGAGAAACATACCCTATAAACCAAGCCAAAAATACCAAAACCTGCCCAAAACACCATCTTGGGCCTTGAAAAGCACAAACATGCAGCAATATTTGTGCTGCCCACATCAAACCAGCTTAGTCTGTGAGCTGCTACAGCCAGCAGTACACACTGTTTCAAAGCAAATAAACATTGATTGTAAAGCCCTTCACTGTGGAATCCATGCCACATAGCTGACAAATTGCCTTGCTTGTGTCTGTGTTTCACTGAACAGTCTCTTGAGCCATTCCCCACATTTTAATTGCCTGTAGGAAATGTTTCCAAAAACACATTATTAGACATTCACATCCACTCAGACCAACACAGCACAGCCAGGAGTTGTAGTGGTTCAAGGCTGAATATTATCACCAAAATTTCAGGTTATTTGCCATATTATGAGCAAGGGCACACAGAGCAAGCAGAACCCACAGAGATGGAAATCTTGGCAGCTATTGGTAATGATGAAGACAACACTACAGTATGTGCTTAATTGTGCTTGAAACCCAAACTTTGTCAGTCCAAAGCACTGCTTTCATTTCCTGGTGTGAAACTGTGAATTCTTGTACTCGAAGAAAGCAGGCTGTCACTTGCAAATGTCTGTAGCATTTTGGGTTGCCTTGTCATTTCATGGCAGCAGCTCCACGCCCTTTCCACGAAGAAAAAGCCAAACCAAACCTTTTTTCCACGTTGATGAGGTGTGAAACACAGCTTTAAACACTCTGCTGCCAGGCCAGCAGCTCTGTTACTATTTCTTTGCACATCTCAGCCGAGATGCTGAAGGAATCTACAGCAGCAGGACAGAGTGAGAAGTATTCACAAAGCAAAAGAGCAAGAGCTGCTTCTGAAAGCAAACACTGGAGCCTTGTCCCTCGCTGAGCACCTCAGCTCCTCCTGACCTCTGTGGCCTCACGGTTGCCAAAATCCTGCTACAGACTGCAGCTCTGAATTCTCCCAGCTTCTGCCTGCCTGTCACTGCCTTCCGACAGGAACCTCCTGGCAGGATCCACTGAACTCCCCAGCCTCCATCCCCACCCCCAGTTAGAAGATTTCTGGGACTGTTATCACTGGTACTTCTCTTTTTGAAAAGAAGAGACAAGAAGAAGCTGCTCTTGGAGGTCTTTACCCAGCACACGCTTGCACAGGTCAGCAGGAAGGCAGTCACCACTTCATCCTGTGACCTGGGAATTCACCTCAGCAGCTTTAAGAGCCTGTCCTGCAGCTGGGAGCACTACTGCATGCTCCTGTGTAGGGATTAGAAGCTCATTTATTGAGTGAGGAGTGACAGCTTTCTTTCTCATCTGGAATAACTATGGTCATGGTTTTTTTCTTTCTTCAGTTTCTCTCCAGAGTCAGTGAAAGATCAGGATCACAGAAGGGCTGTACCCAAATAAAGCTGAGCAAAGCCACTGTCAGCCCTGGCACTCAAGCACATTCTGCTCAGTTTTTTCAGTATAACCTCACAGCAGTTTCCCCATTTCACACCAAATTGGTTTTGACTGCTCCTGACAACTGAAAATTTTGCAAGTCCACCCATATTCTCGGAATTTCATTGCTTAACTACTTTACATCAACATAATGAGCACCGGTTTTGTCTCCAAGCTGCTTCAAACCTTCTTCTAATATGACAACACACAAATCTGAAAGCTTCAGGTGCTCCGTTAGAAACCATTAGTGAGTGAAAGCTGCTAAATGTGAAAAAGACTTTCTGCTCCTTTCAGAGTCATGTGGAGCAGTATTTCACAATAATGGAGCCATTGGAAAATTAGAGCAGGACAGGAAAGAAGGTCAGGTGTAGAGTCACGTTTTTAAACCCTTCAGTAACTGGGATTTAACAGTATCACACAAACAGTCCATGCCTTGGCAGATGAGACAGAACATTAGAAGAATACAATTGCTATGTAACTGCACATTTTAACTATTTAATATTTGAAGAAATTTAAAATATGTCAGCTTCATTGAAAACCAAGGCAAATAGTAAAAATGCAACAATTGTTCTCTGCCAACAATTGGTTGATGCTGTTTTGAGCAAGTCATGGTGTCCCTTGCAGAACAACTTACAGCCAGGTGGAATAAAGAAAGGGAACATTTTATGTCTGACCTGCCCATCACACAGAAAATACTTCATTTCCTTATGCAGCTCACTAAAATACTGAAAATAGAAGTCAGAAATCAAACAGCTAAAGGTCTGCAAGGGAGCCTACAAGACAGGTGGAGAGAGACTTTTTACAAGAGCCTGGAGAGACAGGACAAGGGGAATCAAATTCAAAGTGACTTAGGGCAGGTTTAGATCAGATATTGGGAAAAAATTATTTACTGAGGGTGGTGAGGCCCTGGCACAGGTTGCCCAGAGAAGCTGTGGCTGCCCCATCCCTGGAAGTGTCCAAGGCCAGGTTGGACAGGGCTTGGAGCAACCTGGGATAGTGGAAGGTGTCACTGCCCATGGCAGGGATGATCTTTAAGGTCCCTTCCAACCCAAACTGTTCTGTGATATTTCTCTCACACACACACAAAATGAAAATTGCTTGGTGAGCCCTTTTACAACTAGAGAAGAAAAACAAGTCCATGTCTGCTTTCACAGGAATCTTCAGCCTCACCCTGCCATCAAGACACAGAGTAGTCTTTACACTGAAGAATTTCAAAAAGGCCACAAAACACGTTTAGACTCTCACAAAAGCTGCAGTAGAAATTACATATTCATAGACAGAAACACACTACACACTTTTGACCTTGCAGTTCATCCCCAGCTTGCAGGGTGTGTGCAAAGCTCTGCAGAGCCTTTCAGGCAGTGCCTGAGCAGACACAGAGGGACAGGGAGCACCCCATCTGTGTACCATGGAGCCAATAAACACAACTTCCAACTGCTCACAGGTCTGAGCCTTCAACAAGCTGCTTTGAAAACAACACAGGAACCCTGGGTGTTCATCCCAACATTGTCTCCTGCAATAAATGTGGGTGATTCCCACAGACTCCAAAGCTGTTCTTCTGGGGAAAACCACTGGCAATTCAACAGAGTATGAATTCTTCTTCCTTAAGAATTCAAGCAAAATCTCTAAATAAATACAGCACAGACTAAAAAAAAAAATCACTGTTTGACATAGAAAAGAGCAGAAGCTACAAGAAAATAATTAATCTATGCTACCCAGACAGCTAGACCTGCTTTCATGAACAGACCATCATGAACTGTATCAGAGAGTGACTCCATCCACACAGAGGATTCAGTTATTTGCTGTGTAATAGCTCATCTTTGAAAAATAAGTTCTCAATTTACTATTAACTTTGTAGGAAGGGGGAAAAAGATAATATTTTAAACACAAATAAAAATAGCTGTCTGTTAGAAGAAGAATCTTTTCTGCTTCTAAAATGACTGCCACAAAGAATGGGAAGAGACTGACTAAACACATCACAGTCTTCTATTACAAGCTTTTTAATAATTAGATTAAAATGTGTACACATGAAGTCCCAGCCAGTTTGCCCAAAAAATATTTCTAGTTGAAGTTTCATGAAAAAAACTGACATAGCTGAAGTCAGAGTTCATAAAGACACCATTAAAATTTCAGTGTCCAGTTCTCCACCATATCTCAGAACTTCAGATGTCTGCATACACTCAATACTAAAAAAATATATTTTGTACAGACAAAATGAGTACATAAACAACTGAAAAACAAAAATAATTTTTTCATGTTAGGAAATACGAGGAATCCTACCTTTACAAAAAGTGGAGCAAATTAGGCCCAGATAACTTCTGTAACAATAAACAAAGTTAAGGACTGCTGCAAAGCTGCTTCTGAGCAAGGCAGGTTTTGTAAATACTCACAGATACAATGGCTTAACTGTCAAGAACATCTCATTCTGGGTTTTGTGTAGAAGAAGCAGAGACAGAGGATGGCAAGAACAACACACTGATTTCTGCAGAACTTCTTCCCCAATATAGAGCTGTGCAAAGCCACAGGAATTTTGCCAGAGAGGTTTCTCAGGATTCAGTTTCAATGCCCCCGAGTGATATAAAGACTCTTGCTTGAAAAAAGCATAGTTTAATTGCTGAAAAAACAGCAAAACTGTCTGAAAACTTAAAATGAAAACATGTCAGCTCTCTCTCCTAATGTACAGCTGAGTTTTCCCATCCTTTGGAAAAACATCTCTTCAGTATCACTCCCATCTTGCTCATCTTTTCTTAGCACACCCAGCCATACTCAATGGACATCATACGGGGAGTTCATCAAAGTACAAGGATGATTCTCTTTAAACCTGCAGGTTTCTTTTTCCACTTTCAACAGCAGCCTTGATTCCAGTGCCTTCATCTGAATTTAGGTTAAGAGAGCAGTATTGAGCCTGTTAAGTGTCATATAAAATTTATTTGAATTTTAGTAATATAGCACCTCCTAAAATAGCTTCCTTTGCTACAAAAAAAATTAGCACTTAAAACTACAGCATAAATTCTTCATGTCTTCACCTTGCCAATTCAAGTAGATGTTCCCCAAAGGAATTTTTTTTTCTGGAATAAAAACTTCACAATGTGCCTCCATTTGCATATTTGGATCTTTTCCCTCAACAAATTCCTCAACAAATTCCTTCCACAATTTTTCTCTCCCTTAAACAAATTAATAGACGCTTTTGTCATTAAAACAAAACATTATTTTACTGTAAAGATTGATCTTCTATTTTACCAAAGAATTTACCTATGGCACTGGCTGGAGTTTTTGTCTGTACCTCATGGACACACAAGTCTAAGCAAAGGTAAATCAGCTGTTGAAAGACTTTCAGGTTTGTCTGTAATATTAAACATTTGGTTCACAGCACATTAATTTTCTCATAAAACACGGCTTTAAAAATTGCTGTGTTTCATATTTAGTCCTATGCAAATGAACTTAAATCTTTTATTCCTGTTTCTACTTTACTTCATTTCACTTATTTATGACACTTTAAAAAAAATCTAGAAGACATGTATTTCAAGAAAATAAATTACAACTTCTTAATACAGCAGTTTGAGCACAGTTACTAAATTTAAGTCAGCTTATCTCTAGAAAATATAAATTCCAGAGAGAGATTTTAAATGGGTGGGGGTTACAAAAAGCAGGGAAAAGTGTCGCAGATAAATAACTTTTGGGAGCAATCACACACAGCAATGCTGAAATTTGATAGCACAGAACTGATGAAAACACAGAATTCGATGAAAAGCAGCAAAAGTCAAGGTACAGTGAATAAAAAGACTTAAGTGGCTTCTGAGGAGACTCCTCCTACTTCATATACAGTCTCCAAAGTCTTTTATTCCAACCCATCAGAAAGCATTTCCAGTCAAGCTTTTTAAATATATTCATTCTTCCAGCACATTGTGCCACTGCTGTACATCAAACACACAAGGTGACAAGTCTGTTTAATTATATTTTTATATATATACACACACTTATTTTTATAGGTGTACACAGGTAAGATATGGCACTGTGCTGAAGCTATAAAATATTTCAAAGTAATGGCTAGGAACTACCCAGGCTATAAATATTCCCTGGTAATTATATTGAAGATTTCCATCTTCATCCTGAAATCAGTTAATTTGAATTTTATAAACCAACCAAAGTAGTTCCCTTTTGAAAGGTTTATTGGTTGGGTAAAACCAACTTGCAGGTACTTTGTCAACTAAAATACAACACAGTGCATTAAAACCAGTTCATTACTGTCAGTTAAGTAAACCTCACTTCAACTCTGAAGTTTACATCAAGTTTTAATTTGCATTATATTCTCTGCTCAGTCTCATAAAAGCATCATTCTTTTTAGCCCCTGCAATCAGTAAATTTTACCTTTCTAAAAATTAATTTACACACTGTGGAGGATCTTAGGACAAAGGCTGTCTAATTTAAAAAGCATTTTAAGCATTGCAGCACAAAAGAGAAGCTATAGAGCAAAGCAGTTGGTGCCTACATTACACAACTTTAGGGGATAACCTGTGACACAGTCAGCATCAGCAGACTTCCTCACAGCAGGTTTCCAACACAGATCTCTTATTTTCCACTCTCAAGTAACATTATCACAATTAAGTCTACTCAAGAAACTCTTCTAAATAACTTTGGGTCAGCAACAAATTGTGATATTATCATTTTTGCCAGTTTTCTGATAGTTTACAACTGTTTTGACAAGTGTGCTGCTTTGGGCTGGGGTAGAGTTAATTTTCTTCACAGGAGCTGGGATGGGGCTGTGTTTTGGGTCTGTGCTGAAAACGATGATGATAATACAGAGATATTTTGGTGATTGCTGACCACATGACTAGTAATCTCTTTCCTCAACACCCTAAACTCCCTCACTTATTGTTTCTATCTCTTCTAATGATTAATTAATTAATCAGTGTACCAAAAGGTGTCGGTTTGGGGTTTTAATTCAGGAACATTGTTTTAACTCAATCACACTCATTTAAATGCTCCATCATTCCTTACAAATAAGTCATGCTTCAAAGATGTTCCAACTTCTTCCTATTAAATCACAATTATCCATAGATCTACTATTATTTACCAGATCTTCGTAACATGCACCCAGTACTGAGACCAAATGTACTGAACTGCAGAGGGATTCAAAGGATGGAGTTTGGTTTACCTCACTAGAAGAGAAGCATCAGTGAGCAGGGTCAAACACTAAGAGAGTCATCTATGTGTAAGGGGAGTGATGAATCTTGGCAAGAGAATCACTGGCATGGCCAGAATCAGTAGGATGACTATGACAGATATCTGTGTTAGAACTTCCATCCCTCTCTGAACTCTTAAGAAAATGCAGCAATGCACTTGCCATTTTTAATTTATTGTCATTTGAAAGTGAGAATGAAAACAGCTTAAGAAATCCACTAACTGCAACTGTAGTTCAGCTATTTCAAATTAAAATTCTTTTAGTGTCTTTGAACCTTAGCTGGAAGCTAAAATTCATTACTACTCATTTTACAGTTCAGATGACTCCCCACCATAAACCATTTCTAATTACACTCCTAAATAACTTCATGGATTTATTCTCTGTAGAGGAAGGACCAGCCTTGAAATCTTCCTTCCTAAACAGAAAAACTTGAACCAAATTTTCTGCTACAGCTCAATGTTTCCTGAGTGTCTCTTTCTATACCTCAATCACCTTTCAGTCCTGGCAGGTTTCCTGCTTCTGTGTGAAGTTATTAGTTTTCATGAGCTGAGCAAGTTACACCTCAAAATCTTTTCTGGGCTTATGTCTTTATTTTTAATACTTATAATCTTGTTACCTCTAAGCTAAATATGAAAAACAGGAGAAAAAAAAAGAGGAGCAGCATTATGAGAAATGGCAAATAGAGGGGAGAAATGGTGAGCAACCAGCTCAAACTGCAATGATGAGGTGAAACTCTCACCAACTCTGGCTACAGCCATGTGAACACAGGGAAATGAGAAAGTAACAGCAAGACATAAACAAGGGAACAGGAAGCAGTGAGGTGAACAGAGAGTCACAAGTTGCTCCAGCAGTCCCTCAAAAAGAGCTGCAGTTTGAAATCATTCCATGCCCAGCAGTTATTTATAGCTCATAGGTTATTCCTATCCCTCGCTCCAGTGAAATGCCATTGAGTCCAATCTCTGTCCACCTCTGGGGAGGTGTAACCCAGGCAGTGCCTGTGCAGCTTCACTGCATTTTCCCAGGTCTGGAGGGAAATTCAATACCATGTTGTGAGTAAAGATGCTCAGAAACTGAGCCTGGTCCTCACTCCTGCTTGGCAGGAAGGCTACACAGGGTTACACTTCAGGCCATTTCCACATTCACTTCTGGTCTAGCTGTCAATTTTCATGAGCTCAGTTTAATATTCTTCCTTACTTCCCATACTTCTACATAGCAATTTGAAATTAAAATGACACCAAGTGAATGCATATGCAATGTGTTCTATAAATAAAAATGTCTCAAATGCTGCATAATTTCCTCTTTCAAACGGCAGGATCGAAAGTCATATTTTAAGAGTTGTAAGACACCACGTCTGACATCATCAAATCATGCTCAGGCCAGGCTTCACCATAATTTCTGAAGATCAACAAGGTTTGGGGTTTCTTTCTCAGATCAAACTCATCACTCCTTTGCAAAAGGCAGTTGAGACATCAAGCATCACCTGAGCACAGCAGACTCAAAAGAGGAGGAAAAGGTTCTCCAAGTGCTCTCAGATTGCTGGTGTGAAGTCCCTCAGCTATCAAGAAGTCCAAGCTGTCAAGTCATCAAGGTGGCCTGTCCAGCCAACACTGATAAGTCCATCCCAACTCATCTAGAGGATGAGAGGAGCTGAAATAGCATTAATTCGGCAGAAATTCATTAGTTACAACAATCTCAGTACAGGCTGAGAATAGGCATCTTTCAGAAGGTGAGAGATTGTCCTTCATGAGAAAAGAGCCTGAAGCCAAACTCACAAAGCTCTAAGGTTTCCATGGCATGGATCAACATGTCATAGATTTTGAAGTGCCAGTACTGCAGTAGGGAAGGAATCCTGCCACCATGGAGTGAGGAATCACATCGGTGAAATTTAAACAACCAGGAACAATTCTTCAAGTTCAACTCAAAACCTTTGAAAGGAACAGAACCTTTTTTCTCAGGTAGAGCTGTGCTTTTATCATCCCATGACCAAGTGCAGCCATGGAATCCACTCACGGTCTGAGATAAACTTTTATAACAGCTCCTGACCAAGGAATGATCTCACCCATTTCCTGTACAATGTCTTTCAGTAAAGATTTTATGTCTTCCAACAGAATCAATGACTATGGCCAGGGTGATGAGTATCCACTCTGGGAAGGGCATGCCTCTATCACAGGGATATTTGTCATGAAGCCCAGAGTACCATTTTTACGTTGCTAGGGCTAAAAGAAAATTCTACATCAGTAAAAAGAGAAGCTGAAATTGTTCAAAATCTTACACTTGGGGAGCTAAGAAGCACCAAAAACCACATCAGAAAACTGGAACCAGTGTATCTAATTTGTCAACCTGACAGACTTTTTGTGGTCATGGCTGCTGCTGAAAAGGCTAAAGGCAAAGATCACCACAAAAAGATTCTGAATTACATGATTTCCATTATTCTCTGTCTTTCTGGTGTTGAAAGGTTAACATGTAACATCCATGAGAGGCCACATGGTCATTCTTCAGACAGCCAACAAAGTTCTGTTTCTAAAGGGAGTATTCCTGTTAATTAGGTAATTTGATTCAGCAGAACAGATGTTTTGAGACACCAAAGGCCTTGCTAATGGTACCTGTGCTGATAATCCATTTGGTTGGAGAAGCACCTAAAAGGTCCCAAGACAGCTCAAACAGTCATGCTGGCTGTATCTAAATTAATAACCATGATGGGGAGAAGAACAAATATGGAACATTGTAATTTGCCTTGTCATCTCTGCCTGCTATCTGTCCAGGAAAAACAGGCAAAACAGAGGTCAAAAGGCCAATGTGCACCTTCATTTTAGCCTCCACAATCTCAGACCCCTGCTTGGGGAACCAAACTCCACCCTGAAGTCTGCTTACAGAGGATGCAGCTGGAACTAAAGTAGTATCAAATTATTTCAGAATCAACCACACAGAGGAAGGACAGAAAGGCACATTAGGATATTTTGGAAAGTACAATTCTCTCCCATCACTTACTGCCTGCTCAAGAATAAAGACCTCCAAAACACTGGTCAACAGATGAAAAATTACTTCTGCATGTTTAATGCAGAATCATCACAGAGTCAGTAGCTTAATTATTAAGTACATGGCAGAGCAGTGGAGATCTCAGATGTCACCTCACTAGAAGGCTGGAAAGAGCTCAAGTGCAGCAACAATAACCAAAGGACAGGAAGATCTTGGCAGAGCTACACTGAGAAGCACTGAAAAGTGCACTTTATTTCCCAAGCAATAAAATAGATGAACCTTGAGGATCTTTAATGAACTAGCCCACAAAAAAAAAAAAAAAAAAAAAAAAGAAAAAAGAAAT
>VZRZ01003266.1:76834-110296 GCA_013398175.1 Climacteris rufus
AAAAAAAAAAAAAGAGAAAAGGAATGAAGAATGAAACAGTCCTGGTTTCACCGCATGCTAGGCAAGGTGGGTGAGAACAGGTCAGCTCAGCACACTGAAATCCTTGCCAACAGCAGGAATGACAGCTGGAAACCCGCTGAGTGCCTGGAATAACATGGGCTTGCAAGGCTGAGGGACTGTTCCAATTCACTTAAGCTGAGGAGAGGCAAGTGTTGCCTCAACCCACAACTGCAGAAAGGGATTAGGTTCTGAACATACCCCAAAGTGAGAGCAAAACACAAAGGAGGTTAAATGTTGGGATCCAAAGCAATTATTCAGCTTTGTTTTTTCATAGAAGAGGAAAGAAAGAGAATAGAAAAGTAGGAAAATGCCAAGAATGATGACAAGAAGCACAGGGAAGGGGTTAGCACCACCATGGGCTTACAGAGTGCCATGGGGGAGATTTCCAGGGTGAGATGGAGCTTTCCCTCCCAGAGCTGCCCAGGGAGGGAGCAGAGCCAAGGCAGCAGCACCAGCAGGGTGGGGAATGAGCAGCAGCCAGGGCAGCAAAGACTCCAACACTTTGCAGAGTTTGTAGACTTTTTGGCACCTTGGGCACTTGCTTCTAGAGGGTTTTGAGAGTGGCAGCCCCACATGCACTCACAGCAACAGCACAGCACTGGTGAACTCCATCTCTGCTCCCTTAGACTCCACTGGCTGCTCCTTGGTATTGAGGCAAAATTCACCTGATAATCAAAACTTTATTGATCTTTCCGCTGATGTATCAACTACAAGGTCTTTCAATGGCCTTCAAACAGGTGCCTCATTTTTTAAAATAAAGCAGTTCAAAGGTTTGACTTTCAGACCTCCAATCTTCCAAGAGGCAAAGGAGAAACATTCCCTACTTTTCACTCGTTCCCCACATGGACATGCTCTGGTGAGTATGGACAATCACATTTTCTTTGTAGCTGTTCCCAAACAGTTCTGGGTTTTTAGAGAGGCCCCAACAGACAAGCCAGCTCAGAATCATTTGCACACAATGCAAGCCACATTGCAAACCACTTTTCAGCAGTATGAATGTTATCACTAGAGACCCACAGTAAAATATTGACTTTTTTCCTAAATAGCTGACCTCACCCAATTCAAATTCACTGAGCTGTACACACGGTTTTGTTTCAAAAAGCATTGTGCAAAAGTAGGTTTAATTTCAAGCAACTTTACAACTGCACATTTTAATTCTTATTTAAAGAAAGTGATTCTTCAGGGCTTGTTAACATTAAAACATAATGGCTTGAGATTAGAGGTTTTATGCAGCATTTGGTACCTGTTTTTCCTTAGTGGAAGACTGCACTTTACATATTTCTGTAACTAAATAGCTTAATTTTAAATCAAATTTTTAGCTTCTCTGTTGTTAAAATAGTGACTGACATCTCCTATTTACTTGATGATACCCTTTATTTAGATTTGCCAGGCTGCATGGTTGGAGATTCAAAAAATTCACGTAAATACAGACAAGTTGTATTTTAAAATGTGTCATTAAATTAAAACATTAAATTTTGTTTTAAACACAAACCAGTTTTGACTATGCATTTTTGTTCCAGTCTAGATTTCGATGTAACAAATAAATCTCCTCTGCTGAATTTCTACTTGAAGAATAAATAACTTTTTATCCATTTTCTGAAGTCCCAGTATCCCAACTTCAACTGAACCAGTAAATGAACAGAATTAGATTAACAAACTAGAAAATACTCCTTTTCTGTGTCTAGAGGCAGCTAATCCTGAGACAACAAGGGTTAGAAGATCAAGTTCCAGTGCCAAATGTTTAGCTGGTAACTTCCTCTCAGCTCAAGAGTTTTCACTTCTATTTATCCTGTTTTAAAAAATGATGACCTGCTAACTACCCAAACTTTAAATATAAAAATAGGATTTAGCAGATAATCAAATACAAGCTTTAAAAATATGAAGTTTATTTAAGAAAGAGCACACTCAAGTAAAAACTGAATTTTCAAAAGAGTAAGTTTTCCTCCACCTAGTAACTGGTGACTTGGCAACTTCCTATGCAGCACAGAAAAATAGTAAAACCTTAGCACTCTTGAACTCCAATGCCAATGTATTATTTCTGTTTTCTAATTAAACTTTCAATAGGTTAAGAAAACCTGAATCTTTCAGCAATGTGATTATCAGAGAAAAATACTAATTACAATACCTTTATCACAGTTTAGAAGGGGAGCAGTTCAAAGCGAGTAAAATAGTAAGTAATAAGTAATTAATAATCCTCTGCCCTTAAGTGTCTTGCTTCTGTCCTTTGCTACAATTTAAGACTGTTGGTTTATTTTTTCCTGATATTCTGATATTTTTAAAAGAACTATAAATTTAAAGCAATTTTCTATGCTAAATGGACCCTTGTACAGGGGTGATGATCTTGGAGGCCTTTTGCAACCTTAATGATTCTATGATCCCACAATATCAATCTCAGAAGCATTACTAAAAACATGACAAGCCAGAAATACATTTCTGGCACTGTCATCCACACTTCAGCTCCTTTGGAACACCACTAACTGTGTCTGAGCAACAGGCTATCAATAAAAGACATCAAACTCAACAGTAGTTCTATTTTGGATGTATTCAGGAGAGAAGGAGAAAAAAAGACTCAACTACTTTTCAAACACATGGGAGAACATTTAGTTTGAATTCTCAAAGCCACTAAACATCCCAGTTATTATTGGTGTTATGAAACTGGAAGTTTAACTCACCCATACAATGTCTGAAGGCAAGAAACACAAAAGTTGCTTCTTTAAGAATTCAAACCTTTTTAGGATTAGGGATTAGCAATATCATAAGCGGAGATGCAGAGTGGAAGAGCTTAAAACCTTGTCTTCAGCCAAACTTTCCATACAGACATTAACAAAGCTTCACTGTTAGTCCTGAAAAATCCAAGGACCTTTAGAGAGCAAATAAGATCTACAGGCAGAAAATAAATCCATTGCAGTTTATCAGTTCCTCTCCTTCCCCCACCACCAATTTGAGCCACAGAACAGAGGGAATAAGGCAGGCAAAGACCTAAGGTTTGCCAACAAAGTTCTTTGCTGCAGGAGACACCAAGGAGAGATATTTGACCATAACTATCAGAGAAAAGAAAAAAAATATCAACATCTTTTCACTGTCATCCTCTTTATCATAAACAAAGGAATAATTGGGAAAAATGCACTTTCTACTCATGTTACTGAGAAGTAAAAACAATTTTTAAAATCTTTCCTCAGCCATTAAGATCATTAGTCTCATTAAGCTGGGTGATAAACAAATCAGTCTGGAATATTTTTCATAAGGAATGTAATACAAACATAACAGTTGCCACTTTTGGCCTTTCCAGGTAATTCTTTAAATGCCACATGGCCCTACCCCACAGAAGGATCCTCACACACATCATTCCCACGGCTGAAATTCACCCTCAGACACATTCATTCCATTGTCAACCACTGACAAATGCATTAAATCCTGTTAAAATTTATTGCTGAATTAAAATTTTTAAAAAATACAGAAATGTAGGGAAACTCAAGCCCACTATCCTATTCAAACTGTTTAACTCAGGTCCATCACATTCAGCTTCTACAAGTTAGAAAAACAGAAAAGTTTGGGCTGAAAGGGACCTGAAAAATCATCTAGGTCCAACTCTTTGTCAACTGATTACCATCAACAACCTTCCTCAGGCATACAGAGAATTCCCCAACTTCCACGCTCTCCATTCCTTCCCCAAATTAAGTGTATTTCAAAACAGTGCCATTATTTAACTGTAGGTGGGAAGAAACTGCAAACATCTGCTCCTTTAAAAAGCCATACCTTGGTCAGACAGGAAATCCAGCATGGTCTGGAGCAGGAAGGACAAGTGCCTGACACACAGGGCAGGATTGCCCATTCTTCTGGAAGCGTAGACGAGTTCATGGAGCAAACGCATCTGCACTGCAGCCCAGCCCCTGTGAGTGCCTGCAAACAAAGCAGGGGGTTCATGCATTTGAAAGCTGCAAGGCATCACAAACCCATTGATTTTGGTTTTCTTCATATGCTAAGCAGTGATGTTATGGCACTTCTAACAATCACCCAATGGAAGCAGTAGTTACAAAAGCCAAATCTTGTACTCGACACAAAAATTGGGATTGTTGTCTTTGCTTGGATATCTAACCATGAAATCAATTTTAGTTCTATGTGCTTGTCTGCTGACTAATAAATGTATCATTAAAATTCAGAAGATGAAGTCAGTGCTTCCCATGAAGCAAAATCAAAATGATACAAAAAACCTTTAAAATTTTATGGGGTTTTTTTAAATCTTTGGACAAATTCACATGAGATTTCACCTAGAAACTGAAATCATACAATCACAGAATGGTTTAGATTGGAAAGGACCTTAAAGATCATCTCATTCCAACCCCCTTCCATGGGCAGGGACACCTTCCACTATCCCAGGTTACTCCAAGACCCATCAACCTGACCTTGAACACTTCCAGGGATGGGGCGGCCACAGCTTCTCTGGGCAACCTGTGCCAGGGCCTCACCACCCTCAAAGGAGAGAATTTCTTCCTAATATCCAATCTAAACCTACTATCTGTCAGTTTGAAGCCATTCCTCCTTGTCCTGTCACTCCATGCCCTTTAAAAAAAAAAAATCTAGTAGTCCTTAACTCTCTTTAAAGATCAAGCAAGAGATATTTTCTCCAAGTGCTTTCCTGGCCAATAAAAACAGTAAAACTTCAGAACATGAGGCACATATTCTGATTTTCAGTCTTTAAAAAATAAGTTTCAGACTAAGAATTACTTCAGATTTGCAAAGTATCTGTTGTAACAATAAATAGATTATCCTAACATAACTTTCCTTTCTTTCAAAACCATAATATGCAGCACTCTTCATGAAGCTTAACCTGCTTTTAGTAGTAAGCAAGAGCAATAATTTTTAAATAACAGATATTTCAAGATGTGCAATACTTCATAAACTTCAACAGCCTTCCAATATCACCCATCAGCATTTGGCAAACTGTTTTAGGAATATTTACTGCAGCCAAACCTTGCGAGTTTATATTTTGAGAGTCTCATTATTTTTCACGTGTGAAATGTCATTTCTGTCAAGTAGTTCTTAAAGTTTACGGTGGTCTTTCCATATGTCTCTAAAAAAGTCATTTTGGGGTAAGAATCAGACAAAGCACTTCAACATAAAGGTAAGGTAAAAATTAAAGATAAACACCAATCATGTCATTTTTGTGCTTTTTTAGTCATCATTTCCTGCAGAATTTCTACATCACCCCCTCCCAACACAGTCCCATGCCAGGCCACGGAATATTTTTCCCAGCACATTCCTTATTCCTAGACTCTTTGTATCTTTTCCATCCAGTCCACTTGGCACCTTCTACCTCCTCCCACACATCGTTTCCTTCAGTGACTGCTAAATTACAGCAGTTTAAAAAAACAAACAACATTAACCATCCACAAATGCAGCTCAGCACATCATTTGCTGCTCCTGTCCTGCAGCTTCAACATTGAGGGAATGGCTCCCAAACCTGCTGCTATAACACAATGCAAGGTTTTAGAAAGGTGTACTCTAAAGGAGCTCCCAAGCAGCACATTGGCTGTCTCTGATCTCATTTGTGGGAAAATGTGACATATTTGACCCTACAAATACAATTACATTATATGTGTGTATGTGTGACTACATACAAAATTATGTGAAAGGATCTTTGTGTGTGCCTTTATACAAAAATACAGAATCTTCTTTGTTCTTTCACTGCAAGATCAAACAGCAACAAATCCCAAAAGAAACACAATTTCTGATACAACAGTTGAAGGCACTTTAACTGAAAAAATATCCCAAAAATATGACAAAGACGTTTTTGTAAAACATTAGAAACAAAGTTCTCATAAACAAAATGCGATTGCTTCCTACAAACAGGGGAACACAGCAAGTGGGAACAGCAACAGGGGAACAGCACAATCAGCAGTGGCTCACAGAAATCTGAAAGTACTGAAGCAACACTAAGAAAATGTGAAGGGAAAGTGTTAAACAATTGATCCATCTGCTGCAATTCCTTCCAGATTAGTAAATAATGTTGGCTCGATACGAAATCTCCCAGGGAAATCAGTTCAGCTAAGTGCCCAACTGTGCTACTCCACACTTCCTCCAGAGCCACTGACCTTTGCTGAAATCCTGGGGGTCCAGGGAGAGGCTGTAGCCAGGCAGAGTCTCCAGCAGCAGTTTGTAGCAGGCCCTCCAGCCGGGCTCGGGGATGCTGGGCGCCGCGCACTGCATGGCCGCGATGCGCTTGAAAAAGGCCGACTTGCGGTGGAAGCCGATGCGCTCGTACAGCTCGGACAGGATGCTGTAACGCTGGATCTTCTCCTCTTCAGAGAGCTGCCGTGGAAAGGGGGAAGAGAAAAGGATTGCTTTGCAGCAAAAATTTGAAGTGCCTGAGTTTTAAGCAACAAACAGGAGGGGGGAAAAAAGTAGCAGGCATCGGCGGTGCAGAAGGCCGGGGAGCGCGCACAGAGCCGGGCGTGACAGCTTCCACAGCCGGGAACACTTAAGCTTGGCTCAAGTGTTAGCAAAATCTGCAAAGATGGAGCTCTGCAGCAACTTTATTTGTCAGTGGCACTAACAAGTAAACAGTCAAAACAGTCAGTAACAGCTAAACAGCTCCACGTTGTATGGAAGACATTGAACGTGATATTCATGTGCGTGAAAGGAATGCAAAAATACACCACTTCCAAAATTCATTGATTTTGCTAAGTTAAAGATTTTCATCCCTTTAAGATTAAATCTAATCCTGAAATGTCAGGCTATGAAAACAAGAAATTACTGTCTCAGTTTTTATGTCTCTAATCTTGTAAACCATAAAATTTTCATTCCATGAGACTGTACTGTGATTTATACACTGTGAGATTGAATCATAGAAACACAAAACGGTTTGGGTTGGAAAGGGACCTTAAGGATCACCTCGTTCCACCCCCTCCTGCCATGGGCAGGGACATCTTTTTCTAGACCAGGTTGCTCACAGCCCCATCCAGCCTGGCCTTGAACACTTCCAGGGATGGGACATCCACAGCTTCTCTAGGAAAACGGCAAGTTTCAGAGGACAACAGTGAGTTCAATGTGAGCTTTGCCCAACAATGCAAACAATAATGTTAAAGTAGCAAAATGTCCCAGAAATACAAAGACATAAATTTCTTTGCTGGGTGAAGTATGGGCACAGGCTGCCCAGGGATGTGGTGGAGTCACCACCTCTGAAGGAATTTCAAAAACATGTAGATGTGGCACTTGAGACATGGCTTAGTGTTGGGCTTGGCAGTGCTGGGTTAATGGTTGGACTTGAGGTCTATTCCAACCTAAACAATTCCATGGATACATATGCAGACTGCCAACAAGTGAGGTGGAATTTACTTAAAGCCCTATTAAGCTTAAAGTTGAAACAAACTTGAAAAGGATCTACCACCATGTGCTTCTTTAGCTTATCAGTATATTGGCACAAGCCCCAGGTAACTTAATTCTTTTCCCCTCTGGTCTGAATGACAATCTTGCTTTGGAGTCAGCCAGCCAAGAAGAAAGTGCCACAGAAACTGTGGCTGATTCCTACTCTAGGTCCCAGTAACCAGCACTGCAGAGCAATGCTGACACCTAGTGCACAGGATCTGGCACAATCAAAAGCAATGAAACATTTTAAATTACTCCAAAACTGCCAACACGTTTTGCAAAGGCATTTCAAATGACAAACTTCATCCAAAAATAGCCCTAGAGGACAGAAATAGCACCTCATTCTTCAAAACTGGAAGTATCAATCAGTTTGTTTAACTTCAGAAACTTCAAGGCTTGGACAGTCAAGGGAAGTTGCTAACCACACTGCTTGGCTTTTACGGAAATTATTAGGTCTTGTAGCAGAGCTTCAAAACATCTTTTAGTCACTTAAATCCTGATGTAATTACAAAAAGCAGTCTGTTTTCAAAAGTCACGTCTGATTTTGGACATAGGGATGTGAGACATGTCAAAGGAGAGTTTTCAGAGGGCACCAGAACCTTATCTGACAGTTCAAATCGTTGTACTTCAAGATATGAAGAGACACACAGAGTAGAAAATCATTTTGGAAGGTTTCAGACAATTTTGGAAGTTGAACTTCCTATTTTCTTCAGAACTGATAACATAAGGTGGTGCCTGATGCAAAAGTAGCACCCATCCCTAAAAAAGACCAAGCCCTGCGTGAAGAGCTGTAAAAAAAGGCAGTTGCACCAAGGTGAAAACTTTCAGAAATCAATGCAGTTGGAAAGAACAGAAGACACAAAAAGAAAATACAGAACAATTTTAAACGAGTTTATCAGAGTTCCCAAAAGCAATCACTCAAAGAACAGGAGGTGTCAGATTGAAGTTACCCATTTATGCTATTTTTAACAAGTTAGAACAAAAATATGGCAGCAGAGTTGGAGAGGGCACAAGCACCTGATCAGGAACTAAAGCTAAAAAAGCACCTATTAAAAGTTGTTCCTCAAACACTGACAGTGTCCACACACCTATGGAAACTAAATTCTTTAAATGAGAAAAGACAGGGTCATGCTATTTACATAGACAGGAGCACTCACTAATAATTGGAACAACTATGGGAGAGGCAATGGATTCACAGAAATTTTATTTTCACCATCTCTGAGCAAGTTTTTAATACTGTTACATAACTTGTTGCTTAATGCATGTACCCAAAAGTTATTCAAGTATTCTCCAAGGTTGCAGGAAACTATTTTTTCATGATGACAAAGACAGCAAAACTGCATTTTCCCTCAGCACAAACAGTTATGTGTTACCATCCAGGAATTTAAAAGAAAGAAACAGAAAAAAAAATAGGAGACAAAACCCACACAGAGACTCCAAGTAATGAATTCTGCAAAGATTGCAGCAGGCATTCTGCAGGCCATGGCTGTAGCATTCACAAACAACTTTCTTGACCTCACTAATTTATCAAACCTTAATGCCTGTAAAGGGGCTGCAAAACAGCCACCACTTAAAGCACAGCATCTTTTCCACCTGCTTAATTTTCATTTAACTGCTCTACCAGACCAAGTTACAACTGCACCTGGAAAGGCTGAAGTTCACTGTCCGAGTAATAGAGCCAGTTTTTTCACAGGTTTGTTTCAAGACAGGCTTTCAAGAATGCAGCTTTTTATTTGTTTTTTAATTATTCCTTGCTACATTAAAATTTTATCATCTCACTTTCTCTGTAATTATATTTTACAATTTATTCCTCATAACTGGATGCAAAGTTAAGTCGTATTACCCTGCAACTCATCAAAAAATACCAATTACATAGTATTACTAGACTGAGTATGAAATTGAATTTATGGATAGAAACTAGTTTTCCTGTTTATGAGTCCTACACTTGATCCTGTGAGGTGTTTTTAGTGCCGCTTAATGTTGGTTGTGCTGATGTTCTATTTACCTGCAAGTGAAAAACACTGTCCTACAGTTTTATTCCCTCAGCTATCACGACTCCTCCTCTGAGTTAGTCCAAATTATAAATACAGCTATTATTTGTTTCCATGATTTAGACAGTAAACCTTGAAGAGCTGTAAATACAATTCCCAGCCATACCTCTCTTTATGGAAAATGCATTCCCCAGCCCTGGGGAAAGCCCTGGAAAGATTATCCTACTCTTAATTCACATAAAAATGCCAAGTTGCTCCCCAGCCACACAGAGATCCCAGTCTGTCCTGGTTTAGGTTGTACTGGTAGCAAGTTTTGGCAGCTTTGATCAGGAAATGTTTCATGTTGTTGGTGTATTAGGCAATACCTATCACCTTTTGAAGTGACATATACTTTGCCATTCACTAGGTCTTCTCTTTTTCCTCTAATATAAAGTGAAAGTTGCAGTACCAGAGGTGTCAGGGAGAACAGGGATTCTCACAATGGCAGTAATTGCTTACAGAAAAAGAAGCAACATAACAATACTGGAGTTTGCAGGCAACAAAAGAACAGCACCAGAACAACAGGATGGGTGAACAACAAAAGGTGCAGAACTGCCAGCAAAAACCACATTACAGAATTAAAGAGAAGGCCCTTAGCACTACAAGGATTATGGCAGTTAAGGTACTCTGTAACAAAACTGATGATTTTTATGACAGCTTATCAATTAATTAATGTCTCATTTATGCAGAGTTTAAAAACTGATTCCAAAGAAAGGATTCTCTGCAAATGAAAGAAAGCATTCTATATTCTACCTCCCTCATAAATTTGCCATCCCCTTCTGGGCTTAATAAGGTCAATGGTGTGGACTTAAAAGTGCTCATCTTACCAAGATGTAATGAGTAAAAACCACAAACCAGTTAAGAGACCTAATAGCTTTTTATCAGTTCTTTCCACCACAGCAGTCTCTCTGTAAGCAGTGACACCAAGCCTGACACACTGATCAAGTGTTAGTGTAGCTTTGTGGTGATACTGAGCCCTTTCCCCACAGTTCCAAATCCTGATTTCCCCACGAATTCCTTTCTGATTTGACTTAATTAAGCCTTTGCACTACACAACAAAAATTCAATTGATTAAGAACACTAATCAGACCCCTCAGCTCGCTCTGCAACAGACCATCCCTGATTTGCTCAGTTTCACTGAATGAGATGCAATCAAGAAAATTTTAAAAATCCACTGCAGATCAGTCCCAAGCAGCTGTTTTCCCCTAGTACAACATCACAAGAGAACAACAATGGGATTATTTCACCTTCACAAGGGAGAACAAGCAACGGAGTCCTTAATCTCAAACTAAGCCCTCATGTTTTTAGATGAACTCTGAACACCTTGTAAACCAGACTCACAGATGTGAAAATCCCCAGAAGCCAAGCTCTAGTCAGAAGGAAGGCAGTGAAACAGAAAATAAACTGGAGTCTCCAGAATCTAAGTAACTTTCAGTGTCTTCTGTGAAATGACCAGAGCAAAGGAACTGCAGTCTCTGCACTGACCTGACGCAGGTTGATGTAAACAGCATTTTGCAGAAACTCAGAGGCTTCCATGCTCCTCTTCTGTATTGCAAGGACTCTCACTGCCTTCACACAAGCTTCCAGTTCAATGACTCCAGCATTCTTGTACTTGGAGAGGGAGAAAATTAAAATAATATTGAAATATTGCACCTGTTAGGTTTTATAAGCATTTCTGCTCAGCACATAAATCAGCTGTCACCCCCTCCAAACCCAGCAACGCCTTAATGCTCATGACTACACTGTTAAATTATCAGCATATGCCCAAGTGAAAATTAAGGTCTAAAATCTAAATCTAAAATATTATTCTGCAAAACAACCATTTTCAGCCCCTTCACTCACTTCTCTTATTTTGAGACACAGAGTCCAGATAAGGAGAAAAGCTGGGAATATTGGTACCATTTGGGATAACCTCACAGATATGGTTGGTTGTGGGTGCTGTGCCTGCAAATGAATTCTACCTTCACAGTGCAAATATTTTTATTACTGCATCAATTTTCTCTTTACTTAAAACAATATTGCTAATGACAAGAGAATTACAAACCAATCTGAGTGTTGTAGTATCTGTTTACAAAACCCTTCCTGCAAGTGACTGTTCAGTTATTTAGTTTGCTTAGGAAGCTAAAGAGAAAATGCAGACGGGCATTGATCTGTTTGTGCTCAGACAACAAACAGGCAATTTTCTAGACAATCTGATCTGGTGATTTCCTCAAACAACACTGATACTGGATATTTGAGTCAGCCTATCTCCTGCTAAGCTCTGTTCAGGTATTCATATTTGAAAACTAATGGGGGAAAGCAAGCTCATAGCAAAATGCAAGAGTTACTCCAGCAAAGCTGTTACATGTTCCTCTTTTGTGCATTTATATTAGCAAAAGCAAATCACTGGAGATTTAATCTATTTTAGAAGGTGCTACAAAAGTTTTTTCAGCTCAGTGAGAACAGAAAAAATATGTAGAAAGTGCTGCTTCCTCATGATTAGAGCAAGGAGTTACTCTGTCTGTAGGTCTTGAACAGACAGAAGGTAACTGTGCTTGTCTTGAACAGTTACAAATCAGCCCTGACACAAAGCTCTTTGTTATTTGCAAGTGAAGCTGCAGTGAAGCAAAGTTATTACTTGCTGAGAGCATAGTGCATATTATAATAATCAAAATATAAATATCCTGCCTTAAGCTCAACGAAGTCCAATAATTTTTTACTTCTAAAGTCATCATACTCTTTCTAGATGAGCTATGTACCCTTGAGGTAACATTAAAAAGCTGAATGCATCCTTGACAATTATTGTTTTATTGATGGATTCAAATTTATGTGACACTATCCCCAGAACTATCACCTTTCATTGCTCCTGATCATAAATTAACTCATGCACACAAATGAACTCGTTTCATTTGGAGTCTCCCTTCAACACAGACATGAAAATGCCCATAATATTTACACAGCTTAGTCTAAAGATACTTTATCAAACCAGAGAGATACCTGAAATTAAAAAGGGATTAAATAACTCCACTGCAATACAATTAAACTTATCTTTACTGTTGATGTGGACACTGAGCCACTATTGTCACAGTATGAGACAACTATTTCTCTTTTCCTATTATGAATGCAGACATTAAGCTCTCTTACCATCTCAGGCTCTGAGCATTTGCTCAAAAACCTGGAAACTGTTTTACAAACTTCACTGCCATGCTTTAGAAGATCCTCCAGCCCCAAAGCCACAGCACTTCCCTGCTGAAAAGAACTTCAGTGAAGGTTCTTAAAATGAATTAGGATTACCTTGCCATAGTAAGAAATGGCTTCTTTATATTTATCTATGATGTCTTCAGGACTCAGGCAGTTCTTGGCACGGCCTATCTCAGCACTGGTGTCTGCATTGATGCCATTGGAAGTCAGAGCACCTAGAACAGAACAGAACAGGGAGAGAAATGAGCACAAGGACTTTTAGCAAATGCTAAATAACTAAAAGACAACTAGGATATGCTGCGGGTTTGACAAAGAATACACAAAGTACATTTCCCCTACCTAGAAAGAAACCAGGCTCTACCTAGAACCACTAATTCTGATTTACTGTGCTATTTCAGAGTACACAGGAAAATTAGATTCAATCATGAGCCAGAAAAAAGCAAATAATCTTTCACTTAGTAAAAAACAAATGTATTCATAATTCTTCGCACTTATATGAATATTTAGACTCTCAATAAAATAACAGATTGATAAAATTATATTATGGCCACATCTGAACATACAATTTTAATCTTTGATCTATTCCTTCTACTATGACTGTGTTTCTAAAGCACACCTTAGGAAAAAAAGGCTCAGAAAAAACAGTAAGAAATTGGTTTTCTCATGTAAGAAAGAAGGCAAGAGATAGAAAGGGTCTATGTAAGGGTTAAGAATGTGAAATAGAAGCTAAGGAAATCTAGGGGATTAGAAAGAACATGAAAATTTTATTTATAGAATTTGATTTTATTGAGGAGTTAATAAAAGTGAAAACATATCAAAGGTTGGGCAAGGCTCAACACCTTGTTATATGTCACTTAATCTGTAGGATTATACAGTAATTTATTTAGGATTATGCAGTAATTTATTTCTCCAAGAGGTTTCTCTGTTAAGATGGCAAAAAAATCTGTGTTTCAGAGCTGGCCCTAACTCTCAACAGACAGTTAAAAACTACTGTAAAAAATACTTTCTGCTCCCTCAGTATATTCACAAATGTGTTTCTTTACACACTTAAATGCTAAAGCAATTTTTTTATATGTTTATTAACCTTAAGGAATCAGACCAAGCCCATCTGTAGATTAAGAATGTTTTTATGGAAGTGAAAGATGTTTGTTCATGATGACTGCAAGAGCACCATGACACTACAGCACTACATGTGACCATTCAGGTTGGACAGCTAAAAAAATATTTTTAAATCCTCACTACTCGTGGAAAGAAATATTGTTGATTAGAATTTCTGGAGACACAATCACAGCACTACACTATTTATTTTGTGCCAGTTAGCCTTCAGTTTCTTTATTTCCTCAAGATTTATAGCCAAAAACTAGGGATCATTACTGGCTTTGGCAAGTGGCAGTAACTATCTACACAAATGCAAAACACATCAAGTCATAGAAGAAAATACTTTGGAAACATGCAGGAAAATAATGTACCTGGATCAATGAGAACTTCTTGTGCCCCTAAAAGGAGGAACAAAAATGATTTTTTTCAGCCTTAAATATAGCCAGCAAAGTAAGTTCTTATAATGTTTTATAACATCAGGCTTGAACAAAATCATCAGATTTATCAGGATCATCACTGCTCTTTCGAAGGACTACCAATTATAATTCAAGTAGTCACCCCATGTTAAATCTCATTTTGTTAATAAATAAATGTAAAAGTCCCATAAACTTGCAATGAATTCTAAGACACATGAAGATGAATTTCAGAATTTTCAGTGTATAATTTAAAGCCATATCTTTTTTCCTTTTTCTTTATTGTTTTAATAGGCAAATTTCCATCACAATCCATTTAGTATATTGTAGTGCCAGGACCTACAGTACTTAAGTCTCCTTGTGGGAGCTCATTTATTCTGCACACTACTCTAAAATAACATTTGCAAGTAATTTTATCCCTTTTAATTGTCATAAATTTCACTCCATCAGATTTGCTGAATAATTGAATCATGTCAACCCCATAAGTCAGGCTATCCATGTGAAAGAGTTGCCAAGAGTACTGCAGAGTTGGATTACCAGGTATGTAACACCTTGTTGCCCTAAACTTTGGTTAAACGTGGCAATAAAATTGCTCATATCAAGGGTTAAGCAGTCAAAACCAATTGTTTTATCAGTGAGACAGGCCCTCCCTGCAGCTGATTTGCTCAAATTCCAGATGAGTGAAGCAGAGATTTAGATCTAGACCCAAAGATCACCAACACTTCACTCAGGTGTCCCAATTCTGCCTGGGGAAAGAGGAAGGTCAGGCAACAAAATCATGATCTTAGAACTCCCAATAAATAAAACACAGTGGAGACACCCAAAACAGCCAGTGACCTAAACTTAGGGCAATCCAGACTCATCTTGTCTGACACACAAATCACATAACTGACAGACCATGGCCAGATTTCCTGGACAGCAGGAACTGAGCAACTCCAAATCTTCCTTTACACTGAAGGCTACAGAGACAGATCCAGCAATTCAAGGGCACACAGCCTAAACCTGTCTCCATAAAAACAAATGGTTTTAGATACCTGAGAAGTCAAAGTTCCCTTTTTCACAGAATCACTGAGTGGTTTGGGCAGGGACCTTAAAGAACTTGCAGTTCCAACCCCTTGCCATGGGCAGGGACACCTTCCACTGGACCAGGTTGCCTCAGGAGTCCCATCCAACCTGGCCTTGAACCTTCCAGGGATGGGGTAGCCACAGCACAGAGCACAAGCTTATTTGTATTTTGAATACATTTCATTCCAAAGATGTTTCTACATAAAGCAGACACACATTTACTGAGCAGCCAGGTCCTGTGCTGTAGCCTAAAAATGCCACTTGATGGAAAGCACAGGGAATTCAAGAGGAAGATGTTTCTCTTGGCTGGGTCTGGGCAGAAAACTTCAGTGAAGGCTGAAGTGCAGGCACAAGAAGAGGTGCAATTCCAGGTGCAGGAGGAAGCAATAAAAGTAACTCTCACATCTACATGCCTCAAAAATAGGCACAAATGTCAGTTCCAAGTGTGACATTTCTTAATTTGCATAGAGTTTGGAAACTGTTTTTGTTTCTGGCTTTATCCCACAGAAAGATACACGGGAATTTGTTCCCCAGATTAAACACTGTCCTCACAAAATTAATGATAACAGAATAGATTATAACCAAAGGTGCAGTTTGGAAAGATTTTAAATGAAAGGCACTGGAGAGTCAAGAAAAAGTAATAAAATGAAACTTTCAGAAAACTGTGTAGGAAAATGACATCTCAGCAACAGCTGTTTGGCCAGAGAGACATCAGCAGTTCAGACCTCGAAACAGAGATCATAACAAGAGTTAGGGAAAAATATCTAATGGACCATGGAGTAACATTTTCATCTGCAAGGGATGACAGGAAACCTGTAATCAGTTTTGCTTCACATAGAAGTTCTTTGAAAAATCTTGTCATATGAAACTAAGATTTTTTTTAAATATAACTATATTAACAAGTTTGCAAACAGGACTTTGAAATACAAGACAACTTAAATAGAGACCCAGCAATAATATAACCAAAATATATTCAATTATTCTGATTCCGATTTATTTGTTACCGTCTTAGTAACAAGAAGTAACCATTGCAAACAAACAGATTGCAACATCTCCTATTATATATTCATTGAAAAGTGGACAAAGGTCACTAACCAGGTGAAATTATAACAGCCAACATAAAATGCACTCATAGGTCCCAGGACCAAACGCACAGATTTTAATGACTAGATGTTACATGAAAAAATAGTATTCTGTCCTGACATAAGGTAATTTTATAGCACAATTATCTGGTTTCAACACACACAGTTCATACTAAAGATAACATAAAGCAAGCGTTTACTTGACTTATAAAAGAACAAAGATGGGTGGTTGCTTTTTTTAGATGAAGGAATTAATTTTGACCACACTGTACACGAGAGAACTCAACACCAGCACTTAAACCCAGCTTTGTTTCCCCACTGGGTGAGTGACTAAAACCAGCTCTTTTGTAGTCCAAGAGTTCAGAAAAAGTACACTAAACCTTAAAAATTACATTGATTTATTTATTTTCGTTAACAAAATCTATTTATTAAATGTTGACTTTAGAATAGCAAAATAGCCCTGAGTAAAATGTACCAAACTTATTCTTCTTGTGCTCTGCTACATCATAAGCACTTGATGAATATTCTGTATCTCCTCCAGCAAAATTCAAATCTAGACACCACTAACAATCAGGTGAAGAGATCACAAGCTTTGCAACTCCATGCAAAACTCCATGTTGACATTAACACCAGAACAGCAGAAAAGTCATTCATGTCAAAATCTTAAAAAAAAACCAACCAAACAGAACACAACAGTTCTTCCCTCCAACCTCCCTCCTCTGGTTAATCCTGCCATCAGTATAATTTTACAGATTTAGGAAGCAGGGAGGAAGTTTTCAGATGTTCAGTGGTGGCAAACAGAGTAAAAGTGAAATCCCATCCTTACCTGGCCTGTGCCTGTTGCCTGCCTCAGCAGAGAGAGAACCTCCTTGAGCCCTACGAGATCCAACCTTCCCCCCAGTCCCACCTGGGTAGTGATAAATGACAGATGCTGAGCACAACCCCTCCAGGGCAGCTGTAGAGAAAAGAAAAAAAGCCAACAGATTAGTAGAGACATTTGCAAGAAGTGAAGTATCATGTAGTAAAGTCGGCCAAAATCTGCCTCAAAAGGTGTTAAGGTTTTCAGAGTATGTAACCTACAGGGTCATTAGGAAGATAAATGGATTTCCAAGTAGAATGAGAAAGCTGAAAGCAGAACTGGAGACAATGATTGCCCTGAAAGGGAATGAAATTGAGAAGCAGAAATTGTGCTCAAAGATCACCTGCATAGTCAATAAATAATAAAAAGCAGGTGTGAAAAAAAAGGGAAAGAGAAAGGGAAGGTTTGGGAAGGAAAAGGAAGGGGAAGGGGGAGGGGAAGAGGGAGAGGGAGAGGAAGAGGAAAAGATGAAGGAAAAGGAAAAGATGAAGGAAAAGGATAAGGAAAAGATGAAGGAAAAGGATAAGGAAAAGATGAAGGAAAAGGATAAGGAAAAGATGAAGGAAAAGGATAAGGAAAAGATGAAGGAAAAGGATAAGGAAAAGATGAAGGAAAAGGATAAGGAAAAGATGAAGGAAAAGGATAAGGAAAAGATGAAGGAAAAGGATAAGGAAAAGATGAAGGAAAAGGATAAGGAAAAGATGAAGGAAAAGGATAAGGAAAAGATGAAGGAAAAGGATAAGGAAAAGATGAAGGAAAAGGATAAGGAAAAGATGAAGGAAAAGGATAAGGAAAAGATGAAGGAAAAGGATAAGGAAAAGATGAAGGAAAAGGATAAGGAAAAGATGAAGGAAAAGGATAAGGAAAAGATGAAGGAAAAGGATAAGGAAAAGATGAAGGAAAAGGATAAGGAAAAGATGAAGGAAAAGGATAAGGAAAAGATGAAGGAAAAGGATAAGGAAAAGATGAAGGAAAAGGATAAGGAAAAGATGAAGGAAAAGGATAAGGAAAAGATGAAGGAAAAGGATAAGGAAAAGATGAAGGAAAAGGATAAGGAAAAGATGAAGGAAAAGGTGAAGGAAAAGGATAAGGAAAAGATGAAGGAAAAGGAAAAGATGAAGGAAAGGAAAGGATGAAGGAAAGGCAGGGGGGAAAAAAAGGAAAGCCTAGGACATAATATGAAAGGAAGTTTTGCAAGTGGAAGTTTTTAACACCTGTGGCTTTGGTAGATGTAAAGGCAAAAATCTCTTCCTAACAGTCCCCAGTGGCCTTTTTAAAACACCTGTACAATCCAGTGAAAAAAATCAAGTGTTTTCCAAAGAATCATTAAAAAGTCAGACACATTTTGAAGTACATGCATTGCTACAGTAACACAATTTATCCTGCAGGTTTTCTTAAACACATTTCTTTCCCACATCTTATTAACCCATTTTGACTGCAACTCCACTCCTACACCTCATATTCAGATTTTGGTCACCGAAATCATTGCAACTCTTGACGACGCCTCAGGAAATTACAGCAGACAGTTTGATTTCCTTGGATTTAAGAAGCAATCCGTTGATCCCCCACCTCCAAGCCACAGGAAGTCGTTGACAGAGCGCAGGAGCTCCACTGCCATGTGATAGTGCACCAGGGAATCCTGCAGCATCCCTGCCTGCAAGCACAGGTCCCCCACGTGCTTGCGCATCCGGCCCTGGCAGCGCTTCTTGTAGTGTCTGCAAAACAAAGGAACAGCTCAGTCACCTGCAGGAGAGGTTTCTTTGTGCTCTGCAACACCTACAGGCAGTTTCCTTTCCTCCTTAACAGGAGATCAACATTCATTTCCTCTGTCTCTGACAAATAGCCAGTTTGAATGCTAAGTAGTGTAATATGCAAAAAGACCGACAATTTGAGGATAAATTGGAAAAAAAAGGAATTTATCACATATTTGGGCTACACAACCAGAGCCCACACTCTGGAAACGTCCAAAGCAACGTTCCTGCGGACCACAATGAGTATTTGGTTGCCTTTCCATAGCTGATATGCTGCTTTTTTGCTTTTCAGTACACCCAAAAGCTCACTGGGTGGTCTCTTGCTCTGCCTTTTTCCTTTCCCTCAGTAGGCAATGGATTGTCCTTATGCTTCCAGGAAGCTGTTCTTGAATAAATCCCAGCACTCCATGGATGCTTCCCATGGAATCTGTCACATTTTGGCTCTGAGCATATCAAAGGTGATCTTTCCAAAATGCTGCTCTGGCCCTCTGCTCTCCTCTGGTGGGACTGCCTGGTCCTTGTCCACACCCAGCCCAAAGGTGGAGTGTGGAACCCCAGAACCCCCTCAGGTCCCCCCAGACCTCACCAACCTCCCCCTGCTCCCAGCACCTTCTTTGGAAGGGAAGAGCAACAGCTGAAGGGTGTCTCTTGCTACTCTTTCATGAGACATAATCTTTACATGATTAAAATAAATGGTGAAGTTCTTCCTAAATGAACAGTCAAGGCCAATGAAGTCCTACTGAAAATATTAAACAAACACCTTGGTACAGCTGAAAAGGCAACTTGGGCATAAATCTGTGTGCTAAAGGCACTAACCTTATTTTTATTTTTGGAAGTAAGCTCCAGATAAAGAAACATGACAGATACAAAGCAAGACACACTGGACTTGGAAAGTCCCTCATGATTTAAGTGTCAGCTCAGAACAACTCTGTTGTTCTGAACCAATCCTCCTGTTCTCCCTCCTGCAAAAGTATCCCCTAGCAAGACTGTCCTTGTTCTACCTTACATAATTATTTTTTAGGGAAAAAGATAAATGTTAATTTAGATATTTTATTAATTTATCTACATTACTACAACAGTACATCCTGTTGTTCTAACAATGTCTTCTAAGTACATAAAGGTAGGTATGCAAGTTCATTTTCCACCAAGGAAAAACAGATTTGATCCCACCAAGGAAAAACAGACTCTTGTTTCTTTGGATGTTTTAAACTAAAATAAAAGTTAATAAAAAATTAAATTTTAATTAAAAGAATTACTGTAGATGTTATTTTTTGTTGTATACATGAAATCAGAAGAATGTATAAAAATACAAAGAACCATCTTGGATTGACATAGTTCTAAACTTTTAGCTTTTAGGAGATTAATTTCCAATGAAATTAAGTTCACCAAATTGTTGTTGAACAGGCTGCCCAGAGAAGCTGTGGATGCCCCATCCCTGGAAGTGTTCAAGGCCAGGCTGGATGAGGCTCTGGGCAACCTGGTCTGGTGGAAGGTGCAGGGGGGTTGGAACAAGATGATTTTTAAGGTCCCTTCCAACCCAAACCATTCTGTGATCTTTTAAGAAACTACTGGGAATATCTGAATTTAACATCTGTAAACAAAAAAGAAACCAAAAAACCCCTAGGGTAACATCCATTCTCCAGATGCTAAACTCTTACACCCTAGAGTGAGACTTGAATAAAACAGGAATGCCACAATTATGGAATGAAATGGGATTTGGGGTAGTGGGGTTTTTTTACAGCAAAGAACTCCCCACGGGACCCTAAAGATGAACTAAAGCGTCCCTGAAATAATCTCCATAACACATCTGAACAGATTGTCTTCATGAAGGCTGTAATGTAGAAATAAAAAAAGTAAAAGGGGGATAGAACATCTGAAATACAAGGGTAGGAATAAGGATATTAATTTATTTCCTTTAGATTTTAAGGCAGAAAGGCAAGGAGAAATGGCAAGAATCAAAACAATTCCATGTTACTGATTTATTTGCTTTTGAGGTTGATTGTTTGGCTTGGGTAATTTACACTAAAGAGAAGCATCTTTTCAGCCACCAAATGATGGCTTATTCCTTGCAGCTGGTTTGAAAGAAGGAGAGTTCTTCAAGGAGAGGATGAGAAAGTAACTGATTTATATGGATGTGGGAGAGAAATTTAAAAAGAGAAGATACAGAGAAGCACATACAATGTCTTTACAAAAACTAAAGAGAAAAGCTATTGGAACCAGTGTTATTGCTCACCAAAAAAATGGAAATCATAATAGGAGACAAGAACTATGTCTCCTATTGCTTCTATCTAAAAAGTTACAAATAGCTGCCATATAAATGCACTTTTCTCATCTATCACACCATATTCTCAATTTGTGTGAAGATGTTGACATTCAGGGAAGCTCAACACAACTGTTGTTCTTTATCTTTCAGATGTGTCAAGAAATTGCAGTATTTATCTTTTACTTTTCAATAAGCATGTATTTTGTAGATGTTTTCAAGAAGAAAAATGTAAGAAGATTCACAGTGAAAACTGAAGCTGCTCTGTATGAACTGTGGAAGGGCACCAGATCTTAACAAGATTTCAGTCTGGGCTTTGAGTTATAGAAAAATAACTCCATCAAAAAGTTCCTTCATAATCTCAAATCAGTATTGCACAGGAAAGTATAAACTGGTTATAGATCAGGTTTTCCTAATCTCTGTATTCCAGAATAAAAATAACATTTTAAGTTTTATATTACTTTTAACTTTTCTTTTTTTACATAAATAATGGAATTTGAGAATCACTGTTTCCTTAAGCACAATTATAATTCCTTTCAGAAATGGTTCCAATTCCCTATCTCTACACTTTCAAACAATCTCTATGCTTATGGACAAATTAAATTTCTTCTTCTCTCAAAACTGTAGTTTATACATGTTTTCCCAGATTTTCCAGATTGCTTATGATTATTTCATAAATCTGAGTCATACACAAAGGAAAAGAGATGATGCCTGACTCCTAAATCAGGATCTGACACTGGAATCATTTCAATCACCCACCCTCACCAACAGCTCTCCCCTAACCTCACTCTGCTGCTGACTTGTGCACATGTCAATAGATGTGCACTTTAAAAGGCATTTATCCACCCAGACATCAATAAACCTTGCTCATAAAAAACACTGTTCTTTTGGAAACTCTCCCTATTTATAAACAAACTGATGATTTACTCCTGGTGATGAAAAAAGTTATTATTAATTATTCAAAGACTGAATTCATTCCACTTATTTTTAGGCTCTTGAAGGTGGTGCCAAGACAGGATCCATCCCCTACAGCCCCTGCAAGTCTTTGCCATCATCTTGGAAAATATTTTCTCACTATTTACAGAGTAATTTTGCACCAAACAAATGTATAAACTGTGTCTTAATTAGGCACTCAATTACTGCAAGTATATCCAAAAAGACTAAAGGCAAAGACTTCATTGAAATGAAACCCACTCTCCACAGACAGCAAAATTTAATTCATTTCATATTTGGGAAGACTCCTTTCAAAAAAAATCAGTATCTACAACATCAGGTCCTTAAAAGCAAGTCCAAGTGACTCCTTGTTCCTTCACTGCATGCTGGGGTGCAAGTTTAATGGGAAAAAAGTCCTATGTGCATATATATATATATATATATATTAGATGGAGTTTGCATTTTAATACCTGGCTAGTTTTGCTTCACAGTTTAGCTGAAGAAACCAGTCAGAAAGCTGAAAGTAAGAACTTTATAAATATCTTCTTTCTGATTTATTTTCTATTCAAACACTGTTTAAATATTTTGGCTCTCTCCTGCTTCATCCTAATCTATTTGAGGACAGGGAGCCCATGTAAATTAACAACTACTTCCTCTAGGATAAGAGGACAACCTTTTTCTAGGCCAGTTCCTTGTAACACCCTACAGCCAAGAGCTGTTGCTATTAACTTTTCCTCTAGAAGATCATTAATGACATTACATTGCAAAGAAGCACCCAAGTCTCAGGCCAAGACACACTACAAACCCTTCCCTGAGTGTGCTGCAGCCACCAACATCCCCAAGGAAGTCAGTGCCATGAAATGCAGGACCACCCATGGAATGCTCCCCAGTGTCAGTCATCCCAGCTCCTCCTCAGGAGCTCCTCACACAGGTAAACACTGCATTGACTCCAGAACTAGTTTACAATCTTATTTTCTAAAATTAATTCTGTACCAAACACACTCATACATTCACAGTAATAACCACAATCATGACCAGTGGCCACTGCTACTACTTCAAACTGGAGGATAATAAATCTGTTCCAGGAACTACAAGGACTACTCAATTTCCATTTCTGCCTCCTTTGCTCTACAGGATATGTGCTTTATTCTTTTATCTCCAGCTCTCTTCTAAAATCCCAGGATAATTTCATGGAAAATTCAGTGCAACAGTGTTATATTTCAAGACAGAATTTTATTTTCACTACAAACCATCCAGAAACAGGTTTGAAGACATTTCTGGATCCTCAAAATTTGGCTAAATTTACAGACAAGAAACATGCAAAATGAATTTTCAAAAGTATATTCATGCAAAATGCTTCAACAAAAACTTTCATCAAGTTCTACTAATTCCAATTGGCATGCAGAGCTGTGGGTGTCACCAATCATAACATTATCCAGACTTCAAAAGACACAGCTACGGCGTTGGATCGACTGCCAGAACTTCTGAATTTGGAAACCAAACACAGGCAGCAAGAGCTTCATGGCTTTGGAGTTTAAAAAATAAAGCAAATTCCAGAGGCCAGCAGCCACCTAAGCAGACTATGTGTGTCCTACAAAAAAATTCAGCATTGCTACCAAATATAATTGCCAAACACGCCAAAAGGGGTCAACTGCAGTAGTGAGGCTCCAGGCAGCAATAATTTTTGTGTGTACTGAAAAATAAATATAAAAAAAAAGCAACACAAAAGTATGCAATGGAGGCGAGGTGGAGAGGCAGGACATGGGAAAAAGCTAACTACTGTCAAAGATACACAATCACAGCCTACCTTTTTAGACCCAACAACAAACTCACAGGGCAGTATGAGAGAAGAAGGGGGGGAAAAAACAGAAAGGAACAAAACAGAAATTAGAAAGACAGAGAACAGAAAGAAAATTAACAGCCACATACACATACTGAGATCATCAACTTTCATAAACCAGTGCACAAATCCCAGCTATGACACCAAGAAAGACACATCTATAAACAGGGCCCTGCATTCTCATCGCTCCATAGCATTACATGGATGCCAGTACCAAAAAAGAAAGAACCCAAGACACAAACTGATGTAAACAACATTCATATGAGCTTATCCAAATAGATTTACAATGTTTATTTTTTAGCTGAAAACAGAAATAAAATAGAAAACTTAAAATAAATGGGATTTTCAGTATTTCTGGCATGTTTCCTAGTTTTCAGTTTGTAGGACCTTTGTATCATCATGAGAATGTGTTTCCATTGTTCTCCATCAATCTCCCAGCCTCTACAAGTAACTATCAAGTGCAACTGATTTCAGAAACTCTTTCAGTTTTCCTCAGCAGCCCTGTGACCACATAAATCTTTTACCCAATCTACAGCAGAAGAAACAGAAAGAAAAAAAAACAAATCAATTTGCCAAAATCCCCTCTTGGCTGAATGCTCCAGGAATTAAGACCAGCCTTTTAGTTCTACAACTTTTGTTTAATAGGACAACCTTTCTTCAACACTTTTTAGGAGTTAACCCACTATTTTTCATCCACAAAGTTTTCCACCAGCCAAAAAAATTCTTCTACACACATAACACAGTGAGTTTGTGTATATTGTCATCTCAGGATGAGTTTTGGGAATGTGTCTCTTCTGTTCACTACACACAAGCAACTTGCAAAAGACAAAGATCATCCTCACTTTTTCCAAGAATTGCTTCATTTGAAACACAGCATAATAATTCAACTTCCACATTTATGAACTCTGAATCTCAAAAGAAGCCAATCATGTTGCAATTATCATGCAACCAAGCTAATGAAAATCTTATTACCTGGGTGAGGGAGATCAGGCTTATGTATACAGTCCTGATCACTACATAAGTATTAACCTTAATATTTGACAATAAAATACTTGGAGAAAAGTATCTTTCAAGGCACAATGTTCAATAGTTTTAATCAGTCTTCAAATCATGTGATTAGGATTACTGTCCCATGTAAATTCTTAACATATTTGCACTCACTGTATCTCTCCAGTCCACTAGCTCCAGGTTAGAGCTGCAGATTTAATCAGACCTTTGCTACACACTGAAATTTAACTTCAGTTTTAGAAATTATAAGAAAAGATCTGCTTATTTAGCCTAAGTAGGCATCCACAACTACAGCAGGGACATACCCTCCGTTACAAGCATGGAGAATTTGTCTTCTCTTCCATCTATTTAATATAGAACATTTGTGCTTTTTAAGTAATTGGTTGCACACTGACTGGGAGGTCAAGATGCATTAGATAAAAAAAATGAAAATGGACAGAAGGTATATAAAAATAGGTCAAAGGGATATTCTTTGCCTTTAACCCTACAGAAATTTCCACCTGTTCTAGAAAAAGCTGTTTTATTTGCCTGCATACCTCAGTAATATCATTACGTTTTTATTTCATTCTGTAAAATCATTATGCTGACAGACTCAAAACCAACGAAGTAGCAAAAGTTGTTCTGCCAGAGGTTCTCATACCCACTTCCTGCATCCAAACAACCTTTAACCCTGCCTGAGCAGAATTATATCCAATCTTGCAAAAACAGAAATTGGTCTCTATTGAAGATCCTTCCTAGCCCTGTATCCCCTGGTATGCAAAGCTTTCCCTTCATTACTGAATCTGTTATTACAGAAATATCTGTTATGTGCTAAAACAAGATCCTGTTATTGAGGCCCAAGCAATAAAAAACTCCCAGGTAATAAAATGCAATATTATCACCAGTTCACATCCAAAGACTTTGGCTGGAAAGTGTAAGTGAGTTTAATGAACTCATCTGAGTTCAGCCCTATTCCCTGGACCTGAGTTTCTGCTTTAGAACAGGCAGAGATGCATCAGGCTACATGAAAAGTGCCTAGAGGGGTTCCTGTGCAGAGAAGCTAAAAATATTTTTTCATTCAGTTTTCTTCACTTTTAATGTATAAATCCTAAGTTTTCAAACAACCAGAAGTGCTAACTCCACAGCAAAATAAAGCTGAAGAACTTTCTTTCTCTTGAACTGAACAATTAGAATATTTAAAACCTTTTCTTTAGGCAGTTGAACATTTCAAGTACATCCATTGATCTCCACTTACTGAAAAGGTGTTTGGTATTCAAAGCTCCCAGCAAGGCTGTGTGCAGAGCTGAGGCAGTGATTAACTCTGCATAAACCCCTATGTCCACACAGGCAGGGTCACACACCTGCCATTCTGCAGAGAACTGAAGCATCACTAAATCTCTTTGAACTCCTCAGTGCAACAGCACTAAAAACCTGCTCGGGTATGTGTGGACACACACTCTGCTGCCACCTGGGCTCCCCACCAGTTCAGAACTTCACAAAGAGGATTTACCCACAAGCTACAACAGAGTCACTGCTCAGAAACAAGCCATTTATCTAAGAAACCAATCTCCAAAGTACAAGTTTGAGAAGACACAACTGAACAGCATCATTCATTCTGATTGTGAGATTCTTGGCCAAAAATTGTCATTTTCTTATCCAATTGGAACTGGAATCTTGATTACATTCAACCAAAATTCACTCAAACTGAGTAATTAAGGACGAGATTCTAAATAGGCTCATCTAGTCTACAAACCTTTACCACCCATGCACAAAAAGCAATAACACAGTAATTTATACTGATAATGAAAATGGAATAGTGCAGCATCACTGAGCATCAAGTCAGAGCCAGTTCAAGTGCTCAGCAAAGAGAAGCAGAGCACAGAGGTACTGACTGTTCTTCAAACAATCAGAGAAAATTTAACAGAAGGCTTCAAACTAATTAGAAAGCTGGAATGCTTCCTTCCCATTTCTAAGGAATGCTTCCTTCTCACTTCCAACTTTGCAGGCAGAGCTGATCAAGGTGATCTAAAAGCTTCACAAACCTGCCTGGATCCCCCTGAGCTTTTACAGTGATAACCTCTGCTGGCATCCCTGCAGTACAACACAGATATAAATGACACCATTGCCATGCACATCCCGTGTTTTGACAGGGCTTCCACACCTCTGTCTCTGCCAGGACAAAAGTTGGCTGCTTCCATCCCTTGCATTTTGACTGTGAACACCAGAGTCAAACAGATTTTGCACCTGCTTGTAGCTATTAAGCCAGAATTACTTATCCCTTGCACAAGAACTGTGCAACACTCAAATCTGACAGATGAGTATGCAAATGAGGAGGAAGGAAAAATGTGAGGGGGGGAAAAAAAACCTCTAACATATATAAAACCAACGAGAACAGTTGTAGCAAACACGTAGCAAAACCAGACAGGTAAAAAGAGTAACAAATAATTACATAAAACAAAGAAAGACAGGGAAAGATGCTGGACTTGGTCATCAAAATAAACAGTCATTATCTCACAGAGTGAAAAAGTAGACAGAGGCTTAGAGGAAAAAATACAATAAGTAGGATTAGTCAAATGCCACTCAACATGATATAAAATTAGTTTCATTGATGCTAAGCGGGTTTTTTTAAATAAATACTGTATCTCAATAAAACATTGGAAGCTTTCAGGCAAAAAGTCTCATTACAGCATAATCTGTCAAACCACTCCTGTGACTTCTTCCTACTATTTGATTAGCTTCATCAATTAACTGTATATGTAAACAAGCTCAGAACAGCAAATATGGTGAAACTACAAATTAAATTCTCCTAAACTACAGCAGGCAGACACAAGTTGTAACAAGACAAGTTGTAGCAAGACAGATTGTAACGAGGTATACCTTGTCCTTTCTAATAGGCTTATCCTAAAGGCTGCCAAGTGCCACAGTTGTGTTTTTTAAGACCTCTGAGCTGCCAAAAGCAGCTGCTTACCTACTATCGGTGTCCAGACCTACAAAATCCTTCTTCTCGAAAGGAACACAGAGGAGGGGGATCTTGTCTCCAGACTTATCAGTGGCTCTGTCAAGCCTCTTGGACTCCAGCACTATGAAGAGGGACTCGATAAAATCTTCTATTCTCTTCTCCACGGTGTCACACTCATCGTAGCTGGGATAAAACGCCACATCCGTGCGGGGCTGCTCTGCGATCTCTCCTTGGAGGCCGAAGACGAACAACCGCGAATCATAGAGAGTGGAACCGTACATCTCCTTCTGAAGGTGGAACTTCTCAAAAGTCTGAGGCCACTCCTTTGCAGAGGAACAGTCTGTGATGGTGATGAGCCCCACCACTTTGCGGTGCGTCTGGAAATCGCCCCACTCGTTGTTCTCCGGGGGGTAATGGTGCCTGTAGCGGATGTAGAGCACTCGCTGCGAGTCGCGCACGTTCACCTGGCTCACGGCTGAAATGCGCTTGTAGATCCTGAAAAAGCTCTCTTCAGGGACAATGCCAATGGGCTGAACCACCACCAGCAGGGTCTGATGATCCTCAGCACACTGCATGTAGTCAGGGACACTCATTGTGCACCAGCTGCAGGCTAGTGAAAGAAAAACAAGTATTATTTTTTAACATTCAGAAGGCCACGGGGTTGCTGAATCAACCAGGACTCTGATGCTAAACATGTCTGAATATCTGTGCTGCACTACTAATATTTGTTTCATCATTTTATTGAATCTTCAGCCATGCAGCCTCCTGATACACTGTGCACAAGGAGTGTTCTTAGTCACCTACCAAACAAAAATCTGTAAATTAGGCTTTTTCAACTGAATCTCACTCCCTGTGCAGCTACACGAGCCAGCTCACACAAGGGGCAGCAGAGTGTCTACCACAGCCACTGGGCAGGAGTACCAGCTCAGAAGATCCTGTCAGACTCAGGGTCTCCAGTCCCATTTTCTTGTGGAAATACGGAAAATTGTGTGGGGTGAGATGTAAACAGACACCAAATCGGGATGACCAAACTTTACACAGCTGTCCGTGCTCCTGCTTGGCCAGGCAGAGGAAAATCAGGACCAGAACACCTATTTTTAAGAAAAAGTGAAGTCTTGTTTTCTCAAAACACATGTAGGTAAGGACCAGGCTATGTTTTCTGCTTTTATATTTGAGTATTTAGAATTCCTTCTCCCATGAGCTCTCTAAAACTGATTACTGTACTGCAGCTAGGTCATAAATTAAGATGCACATCCCTGAGCTCCCACATCTTTGAGACCTCTCCTGGACCCCTTGGTGGATCGATTCCAGTTCCAAAGCACCCCCTGAACCGTAAATAGAACCAAAACCCACAAACCAAACCTCCGCAAAAACAAAGGCACAGACAAAACGAAACAAACAAACACAGCTTTAGACTGACGCCACTGGTTTTACAAGCAGAACGAGGCGCTCCGAGCCCAAGGGGACACAGGTGACAGGGAAGCAGTGCCTGGAGGAGAAGGGCTCCTCAGAACCACCGCCGGTACCTCCCTGGTCCCACCGCACTGCCCGGGGTCTGCCCAGCAGCCGCACCCCCCGGGGAGCAGCCCCGTCCCGCCACTTCCCCCCGCCGGAGGCCGCAGAGGGCGGGTGGGAGCTCCCCCTTTCCCCGTCCCCGGGCACATCCCGCGCTGGGCCGGCGAAGTTTAGCAGGGAAAATAAATAAACTGCAGAAGAGCCAAGAGGCGCACACCCCCCGCAGCCCCGTCAGGAAGCGGCTGAGGGACAGCAGGGGAGCCGCTCTGGGGGGAACGGCTGCAGGGTGTAACCGGGGAAGGGGCACTCACAGCCCGGGCAGGAGCCGGTCTTTGGGCAGCGGCGACGGGCGGTAACCGGGGAAGGGGCACTCACAGCCGGGAGAGGAACCGCTCTGGTACGGGGGGAGCGGCACTCACAGCCGGGGCAGGGGGACGCGGCTGCCGGGCGGTAACCGGGGGAGCGGCACTCACAGCCGGGGCAGGGGGACGCGGCTGCCGGGCGGTAACCGGGGGAGCGGCACTCACAGCCGGGGCAGGGGGACGCGGCTGCCGGGCGGTAACCGGGGGAGCGGCACGCACCGCCGGGGCAGGACCCGCCCCGCCGCCGCCGNACCGGGGGAGCGGCACTCACAGCCGGGGCAGGGGGACGCGGCTGCCGGGCGGTAACCGGGGGAGCGGCACTCACAGCCGGGGCAGGGGGACGCGGCTGCCGGGCGGTAACCGGGGGAGCGGCACTCACAGCCGGGGCAGGGGGACGCGGCTGCCGGGCGGTAACCGGGGGAGCGGCACTCACAGCCGGGGCAGGGGGACGCGGCTGCCGAGCGGTAACCGGGGGAGCGGCACTCACAGCCGGGGCAGGGGGACGCGGCTGCCGGGCGGTAACCGGGGGAGCGGCACTCACAGCCGGGGCAGGACCCGCCCCGCCGCCGCCGGAACTGACGGCAATGGCCGCTCCCGCCCCGCATGCGCGGGGGGCGATGGCGGGAGAGTCGTGAGGGGAGCGCGGCGATCCCGGTGCTTCTATCGGGACTGGAAGCCTCTGCCTGTAAACACGAGGCGTTCCTCCAAGAGGAGCGCGTTAAAAGGAGTGAATGAATGATTGATGCACCTGGATGGTGAATTCCAGCCCACTCTTTATGACAACTTCAGGGGCTCTAGCCCTTAGAACTAAGTGAGCCTTCCTGGCATTCCCAAACCCAAAATTGGTCTGGTGTCATAGATTCATCCAGTCCATCTGCCAGCCCAGCACTGCCACCGTAACCCCTAATCCACATCACCCAACACCAGATCCAGATGCCCCTGAAACACCTCCAGAGACAATGATTCCACCATCTCCCTGGGCAGTCCATTCCAATGCCTGATCACCTGAACAGTGTAATTCTTTTCCCTAATATCTAATCTGAATCTCTGCTATCTCAGCTTAAGTCCATGTCTTCTGGTCCTCTCACCGTAGGCATAGCAGAACAGACCAGCCCCCAGCTCACTACAACCTACTTTAAGGTAGTTGCAGAGAGCAATGAGATCCTCCCAGAGCCTCTTCTTCTCGAGAAGAGATCCTCCACTTCCCTCAGGATCTCCCAGTTTGGGAGACATGAGGAAAAACAACAGCATAAAAGGAACTGAACAAGATTTAGCCTTGATCTTCAGTGTCTTCCAAGAAATGGGCAACATTTCCCCGAGGGAGAGGAGAAGGGGATGCCAGCACAAGCTGGACTCAGAGTCTCAGACAGGGGCTGACCAACCCCAACAGCGGCGCAGCCTTAGGGCCAGAGAGGGATGGGGTGTGCTCAGTCCGGGCACTCACCCTTATCCTGCCAGGGGCTGCTCCTGTGCAGGACGAATTTGTCCCTTTGTTGGGAGGCAGTGGCAAGGAATTTGTCCCTTTGTTGGGCAGACAGTGACTCGGAGAGAGGCAACTATACCTGGCTGGCAGCAGGGCAAAGAGAAGCTCTGAGGAGCTCTGGCCATCAGAGGGTCCTTCCCCTGTGCCTTCCCACCACCAAGCTCAATACCTTCAGAAATTTTGGTGCTTTGATGAGGGTTTATTTGTATATTGAAATCATGAAATACACTGGTACTATTTAGAAGAAATTCACTCTCAGAGTAATGTCAGCTATTTCCACAAGATGTCAGAAGACAGTAAGGATCAAGCAAGAAACTGAGCCTTCCAGACATCCATGCGGCAACCCAGGACATTGTGCCTCCCTTCAGACGTCACTTACACAGAATGGCTTCAGGAAAGTTGTAACTTCAAGGGAATTATACAGCCTAAGAGATACAGATTATCTGCAATAACTAATTATAAATCATATCCCCAAATATAGTGATTTTGGAATTTTACTGTATTATCCTTGCACTAAGGCTTTTGACAGCTTAATGTGCTATAATTTTTCAATAAATCAGTATCATTTGTAGCTTTGTTCTTATGTACTGGGCAAATTCTATATAAGAACATTCAGTCAACAAACTCCCTGTGTTTTCCATTTAATGATTCTTTATGGGTACATTCCTTTCTGTCCTAAATTCTATGTGAATTATTTTTGTGTATGCAGGAAAAGCTCCTGTTCTTCCCTCTCATACTAAGTAGAGATAATGTAGTGGCCTTAGCAGATTTCTTACCAAAACAAACCATCAGGCATGTTGTTTGTAAAGGGTACTAGAAACTTTTTTATTGAAGTCATTAATGAATTGATGCAAATTATGCATCATCACTTTTGGAAGTGCTCACTCATTCTGCAGCTCTTATCCAAACAGGCACAGATGAACTGAAACCAACACTTCCAGCAGCCAAACCCCATCCACGGGCACTTTACATCCTTCCTACACAACAGGCACACAGAGCAAATATGGAGAATGTTTTAATAATAAAGACACAGCCCCATCATCACATAATAGTTTACACGTGCCCTCTGCACCTTCCCACACCTCTGACAAGTACCAGGATGACCACACACATTCCCTGGCACTGTATTACAGCAGCAGAGGTGTTGAGCAGCCTGTAATTACAATTTTGTACCCGTGGCCTGTAATCGGGATACACACCAGAGGTGCCTATTTGCTATTAAAAACAAGTTCCCCACACTCCTGTGCCAGCCTGGAGCTGAGGGCCATGATGAGGGGGTGAGGAAGGGGAAGCCCCAAGAGTGCTCCTGCTGGGGCCAGCAGGAATCCATCCAGGTGGGAAGAGTGACTGGAAAGCTGCTCAGCAGCAAAGGACCTGGTGGAAAAGGGCCTGGGAGCGCTGGCCGACAGCGGCTGAAGGTGAGCTGGGTGTGCCCAGGTGGGCAAGAAGGCCGGTGGCATCCTGGCATTCTGTGTCAGCAATGGTGTGGCCAGCAGGAGCAGGGCAGTGATTGTCCCTCTGTGCTGGGCACTGGGGAGGCCACACCTCGAGTGCTGTGTCCAGATCTGAGCCCCTTAATTCAGGAAGGACATTGAGGGGCTGGAGCGTGTCCAGAGATGGGCAGCGGAGCTGGGAAGGGGCTGGAGCACAGGTCTGGTGAGGAACAGCTGAAGGAGCTGGAGGTGTTTACCCTGGAGAAAAGGAGGCTCAGGCGTGTGACCTTATCCTTCTCTACAACCGCCTGGTGATCGGTCATCGATGGGCTCAGAGGTCTTTTCCAGCCTAACTGATGCTGCGATTCTCTGAAGGGACGCCACAGCCGGAACCTCCGGAGCCTCAGGGCTGCCGGGTTCCGGCGGGACCCGCGTTCCGCCCGCCGCGAGCAGGCGGGGCCGGTGGTGCTGCCCGGCGCTGTAGGGAGCTGTAGTCCCGGTCGGCAGGCGGGTCCCGGCGCTGTAGGGAGCTGTAGTCCCGGTCGGCAGGCGGCTCCCGGCGCTGTAGGGAGCTGTAGTCCCGGCAGCCGCCGCCTACAGCTCCCGTCGGGCCGCGCCCGCGCTGCCGCGGGGACGGGCCGAGATGGCGGCGGCGCGGCTGAGCGGCAGCGAGAACCGTCTGGTGTCGCTGCCCCTGTCGCGGATCCGCGTCATCATGAAGAGCTCCCCGGAGGTCTCCAGCATCAACCAGGACGCGCTGTTCCTCACGGCCAAAGCCACGGTACCG
>VZRZ01003266.1:110309-170138 GCA_013398175.1 Climacteris rufus
GGTACCGCCTCCCCCTGCCCGGCCCTCGGCCCGCCCCGCGCCTCCCTTCCCCGGCTGAGGGGCCTCTGCCGCCAGAGCGTTCCCGCGGCCCCTCCGGGCTCCCGCTTCCCTCCTCCCCCTGCATCCCCAGATTGAACCATGGCCTGGCCTTAAACTGCCCCGAATTTAGACTCATAGAATGGTTTGGGTTGGAAGGAACTTTAAAGAACTATTATTTCCAACCCCCTGCCAGGGGTAGGGACACCTTCCACTATCCCAGGTTGCTCCAAGCCCCATCCAGCCCGGCCTTGAACACTTCCATGGATGGGGCAGCCACAGATTCTCCGGGCAACCTGTGCCAGGGCCTCACCGCCGTCACAGCGAAGAAGTTTTTCCTAATACCTAATCTAAACCTACTCTCATTTTGAAGCCATTCCCCCTTGTCCCGTCTCTCTTATAAAAAGTCTCTCTCCATCTTTCCTGTCGGCTCCCTTCAGGTACTGGAAGTCAGTGAGTCTCTATACTGAGTTTATGTGCAGTTAAATGTGGTGCTTCTGCCTTTAGATAGCGATCGACTGTATATGTGAATTCTTAGTTTGGCTATTTGGTTTTGGTTTAATTTTTTAGGAGCTTTTTGTTCAGTATTTGGCCACCTACTCCTACAAACACGGCAGAGGGAAGGAGAAGAACGCTCTGACTTACACTGACCTGTCTCATACAGCAGAAGAGTGTGAGACCTTCCAGTTCCTTGCAGGTATCAACAGCACAAGGGTACATCCAGCGTGTGCTTTGGAAAATGAAATCTTGCTCTTAATGCACTGTTTTGTGAGGACCCAGTTCTCTGGTCACTGATCTCCTGCACAGCATTCAGCTGGAACATAAACTGCATCACTAAAAACACTTCTTTGTGAATGGGGATTTTTCTGCTGCCTCTAAATTACGCAGTGTTACAATATATAGTTCTCAGGATGTTGCCCTTAACATTTCTCAAATTCCAGCAGTTCCGTCTGAAAGCTTTCGGCCTGTGAACAATCTTTAGGTAGGAAGTTATGTGGGACAAAAACAACAAACAGGAACCTGTAAGTTTTGAGAAAAAGGGCTTCATCATATAGTACACCTCTCCTTTTAGATATATGCACACACACAGTTTTTACTGATACTTGGGTTTTTGTTATAACACATAACGTGTTCCTAGTTCAGTCTTTTTCTGGGTTCCCCATGGATATACTTCCTGCTTTGGATATACAGTTCTGCTTTGTCTCAGGTTCATTAATGCCATGAACTAGTGTCTTAAAGCAGAAAAACCCTTTCTACAGGAATAAATGGGAGAGCTGGCTTTTTGAGTCTAAGGCAGTTGAGCACTGTAATTTACAGTAAATAATGTACATCAGCAGACAGTAAAGACAGTTGCCAGTAATCAGTCATGAAATGTAATCCTGATGTTTGATTACTTGTACCATAAGTGGGTAATTCCCTCCCACCCTTACAGCTGTGTAGGTCAGACTAACTTACCTGGTTATTCACCCGAGGTTTGTTAAAAATATTAATATTTCGTTCTGACTTAATTTCATTCATGGTTTGGTGCAACAGTACGAATGAGGCAATGTAAGTATTCCATAGGACTGTAAAAGCAACAATTCTGCCTTCCAGATATCTTGCCAAAGAAGATCTTAGCCAGCAAATACCTAAAAATGCTTGAAAAAGAGAAGCAAGATGGAGAAGTGAGGGAAGACGAGGATGAGGAGGAAGAGGATGAAGCTGTTGGTGGCAATGTTGGATCTTAAGGCCAGCAGAGAATTTCTTCATTGATTCATTTTCTGTTGTATAAAGAATGTTATTTTTGTGACTGAGAATCCAGATGCTGGATATATTTATACACTGAGCCATCTGCTTTTGCTTTAAGAAGTTTAGCAATTGAACTTTGTGCTCTTTGAAGAATGGAATTCTGCCCTCAGAAACATGGCAGGGTAGGAAGAGACAGAGCAAATCTGACAGCAGGGCTGGGTCAGATGATTTGAAATGACTTCTTCAGACAATCATTACAGGCAACTTTCAGTTCAGAAGCTCCAAAACTGGACCAAGTCCATTAAAAAAATGTGTAAAAACAGCCAAAACAGGGTCGAGGAGGAGATCCATCCCAAGGGCTAATGTGGTTCTGCAGCTGTGGTGGTAAAAGTTGATGTGTTAGAAAATTATGTAAATATGTGCATCTAGAACCCTTTTCTTGAATGAACTCTACTTCTGCAGTTTCTCCTGCCAAAATGCACATTGAAGTCTTAATTGTGGGTTCTTGAGAATGAGCAGCTCCTTTACCATGTGACAGAGCTGGATTTTTCATTTGGTTTTGATTTGTTGGTTTGTTTTTTTTTTTACTACAGCAATGGTGCCCATCCTGTGTAGAACTTTCCATGCAACTTTTTAAAATAAATGTTTTGTATGAAAACTGGTGATGGGTGCAGAAACTTTCTGTACTTCTTTCCAGCCTCAGTCACGTGTGGCATCAGTGTGGTCCTGTTTGCAGAGTGTCGTGGTCAGTCAGGGACAGGGAAGTGACCAAGATCCCCCCCCAGGTGTGAAGAATGCCCCAGGTAAGCACAGGAATATTAGCAAGGAATAAGACCTCCCACTCCAACAAGCTGGGCAGCAAATCAGGAATTTGTTGTTTCAAACAACACCCTCATTTGGAGGGCATGGGAAAGAGGTGCCAGGGACCTGCCCTCCCTGCCAGGACAACAGCAGAGGATGTTGCACTGTGAGAAATTGTCCTGAAGTTGCCATAAATGAAAATCATATTGTATCAGGAATGCTGCAGAGAGTGCTGAGTGGTGCTGCATCCCCAGAGAAATTCCCAAGTGGGTATAGGCTGAACTACACTATTGTTGAAGGGGTTGTTTTGTGCTTTTGTTTTAAAATATTATTATTAAAATTGTATGGAGATGTGTGGGAAACTGTGCATGGAATGCTGTCTGTCTGGGGGGATGGGGGGCCAGCAGTGGGATATGCCAGTCTTTTGGGAAAGAAGAAAAAGATCCACTAGCACAAAATGGCAGAGCAATTCCGGAGCATAAACAGGGTTGAGGGCAACGAGCAAATCCCTGAGGCGTTGTTACCTTGGGTGGGGCAGAACTGAGGAGAGGAACAGCCTCCCACAGCCCCATCCCCACCCCTGGGCCCAGGGAGAGGAGGCAGGGGGGAAAGTGGGACTGGGAAAGGGGTGGAAGGGCTGTTCATTTCTGAGTTCGTTTCTCACCATCTAATTCCATTTAATTTGTCAGTAAATGAGGTAATTTTCCCTCCACTCAAGCCTGTTTTGCCCAGGACATAACAGAGCAGTGACCTTGCTGTCTGCACCTCAACCCTTGAGCTTTCTCTTCTGTTTTCTCCCTCTGCCCTGCTGAGGAGAGGGCAGGAGCAGCTGCAGGCACATCTCCACACCCACAAGTGCCAAACCAGCACACAAACTAAAGGAATGGCATTCCAGGTGGGATCAGATGTGCACACACGCTCACCCATACAGTGGGACACAGCCCAATCCTCCCTTAGCCCTTGCAGGAAACAAAAGCCACATTCACAGACTCCAGCTACAAACTGCATCATTTAACATGAACCTCCTCAACAATGACCAACTATCTTGACCTGTTCAAGGTGTTCAGGGATTTTAGACAGTGGAGCACAGGCCAGGGGACATTTCCAGGATGAATCCTATTTATATACATGTTTCTCTGTTTTTTTCCCCTGTACAACACCGGCTTGGGAGATCCTTCTCCCCTCAGCCAAAGCTGCTCCAAGGACATGAAGTTTCCCAAACTTGCAAAAATGACAAAAGAACTGTGGTTACCAAGCATAAATCCCCGTATTTCATCCCTCTTAGAAGTTTCCTGTGGGATGATGAACTTATTCTGTGAATTACTGAGACCAGAAGAATTTGCAAGCCCTTCTGGATTCATTCAGCCAGAATCCTCCATGGGAACTTCAGATCTGCCAAAATTTGCCACAGCCCTCTCCCAGGGCCTGCATCTGCCAAAGCTTGTTGCCATCAAACCACTGCAGGCTTATTTATTTTCCCCAAGAGCCTGACATGGAGCAAACCTCATCCAATTCAAAGCAGTGTTTCAAAAACAAGGGAGAAAATAAAAGGAACAGACAGCTGTGACAGTATTCCGTACTATTGAGTAAAACCAATCTGTGTTTGCAGGGTTGGGCTCCCAAAGGAAGCTCCTTGGCATCCTTGCAATTCTGTTGGATAACCCCTTCCACTGAAGGCTTTATAGTAAACACCAGGTGTTTTATTTTCTCCTTTTGAAAACTGATCACTGTAGGAATTCACTCAGAAAGGCAGGATTTCGGGCAAGTGGTTTCCAAAAAGCTCACCTTCCATAAATAATTCCAGGATTAGAACCTGGAAGCAGTTAAAGCAGCACATCTTGTCATGGAAGGCTGGGCACAGAGCAGGTGGGAGCACAGGGAAACCTCCAGAACACACCTAAGGGGTGTCATGCAAGGGAGGGCAAGGGCACCAGAGGTTTTGGCAGAGTCACAGTGCACAAGGAACTGCAGAAAATGGCCAAATATGAAATTAAAAGACATCAAACGATTATCTTGTAAAGATGAGGAATTTTATTTTATTGACATACTATGAGGCAAAACAAAATTGACACCATACAAAATAACTTTATAAAATATCATTCACATCATTATTTTGTCAGGAATTACAGCATTCTGAGCTTGTTACAAGTCTTATGTTTTGAGGTGAAAAACACTATGCTAAATCTTTAGTATTAATTGTATATATACAGTAAGAAACCAGAACAGAACCTGTTAGGTTTTTCATGAGTTTATTGCAAAAGTAGTGCAAACTATTTTACCTTGCAAGCTGTAAAACAAACTTGGAAAAGGACCCACCTAAGCTTAAAAACATGACAATAAATGCTCAATTTCACAGCCTTTGAAGCTTCCTTCAACAGTTCTCAACAAAAATTCCCCATCTCTGCACATTTTTAGATTTTCACTGACTCAGAAACAAAGGAGTAGAGGATGGACCCACAGTAGGGAGTGGGCAGGGAGCAGGAGGGTCCTGCTCCAACGTGGGGCAGGGCCCTTCCCCATGGATTTGGGGTGGGGAATCACCCCCAAAACACCACCCAGTGGGGCAAGTTCCATCCCTTTGTGTGCCCCCATTCACCAACTGCCCCTTTCCACACTCGTGTTTGAGAAAAGAGTCAAGAAAGCAGAACGAGCAAAACCAAAAGACCTAATTCAGAATCAGGAACATGTATTGTCTGTTTTAGGAATATAGTATCCTTTTCCTCCTCTTCCTGAAGTGTAAATAAAGCAAATTTCCATGGTCCCCCTCCCCATGAGTGCACACTGCAGGGCACATCCCATCCCAAACTTCTGTGTGATCCCAAGGCAGGATACTACATTCTACAGACCCAGAGAAAGCAACGGCCTAAAAACGCTACCAGGGTCCCCCCCAAAGCAAACAGGTAGCTAAGTCATCTCCTAAAAAACCAGAAAAGCAAACAAATGCTACATGAAAAATGGTAAAGAAACAAAATGCAGCATATTCAGGCTCTTATTTTAATTTTTTTTTATCTTGAGGTACCTATATAAATATTACCTTCTGCCCAAAGTACGATTGGTTTTGTTAAAAAACTAAAGTCCTTAGCACGAGCCAATTGCAGGGCGAACATTATTACTGAGAAAGTGCAACCATGCTGATCATTTATCTGCAGCATATTAAAGGATGATTAGGCTTTAGAAAATATAGCTTAAGTCTAGACCTGATGGAGCAGTTTTATAAAAACACTGAACAGAGGCATTTTCCTTTTGTTCGAGTCTCTCTGCAACAGAAAGCCTTAGGAAACAGCTTGGAAGTCCTGCCATGATGGAATGTCAGCACTTTTACAATCCCATACATAGATTTTTTTTTTTCTTTAATATTTAAACTAAATACAATTTTACAGCAAAGATTCTCCCCTCTGTACTAGGTACTGGTAAAAAGTGATTTTTTTTCAAAAGCTTTTAAACTTCAAAAAATGATAGCGTATCACAACTTAAAGCTTTCCAAAAAGGAATTCTTTTGAAGTAAAAAAAGGTTCACAGAGTAGAAAAACGTACACAGAGTTGTAAACTGTTACAACAGTTAGTAACATACCAAACTGTGGAAAGGTCAGTGATGTTTTATTCCCTCACCCTCAGCCGTGCATCCCTTCATTTTGTATCTATACCCACACACACCCCAAGCCACGAACGGTCTGTGTGTGCTGTGTGCATAGAGACAGAGATGGACAGATCTGGGGTCAGGATCACATATTTCCAAAAACTTCTTTATTGGCTATTTCCCTATGCCTAGATCAGCTGTGATACTTTATTTCACAATTTGCTACACCAAAAAATATTTTCAAATTCCCCTCTTGTTTTGTGGCGCCTTTTTTTTTTTTTTGCCTTTTTTTTTTGCTTTTTTTCACTTGGCAGTTAAAATCAATTTGCTGTTTTTAATCAAGAGGATGAGTTTTGATTGTTATGCACTGGGGGGAAAAAAAACCCCACAAAGGCACAAAGAACAGAACTCAAATCCAAGATTGTGTCTCGGATCAAGAACCTCGAGGTTTTGGGCCGTGGACAGGGTCGGTTTGGTCTCCTTTGCCAAATCTCCTCAATAATTGGAGTAATTAGCACCCAACTGGTTACATGAGGTAGATCCAAATTGAAAAAAATAAAATAAAATAAAAGCAAGCTGGGTCCCCAACACTTTTTTTTCTTTTTTTTTGCCTCTTTTAAAAATGTTTTAAGGATTCTATGTCAGTCGTAGGAAGCGGAAGCGATGGCACCGACCGCGGAACTCAGTTTTTGGGATGTAAATTGGAAGTGTTCAATCACAATCCTCCTTCAGGCAGAGATCTGCTGGCAGGGGGAGGGAGGACAGTCTGTTCAACAACAAGGCCAACAAAAAGCTGGGATTTGGGAAAGCCTGTTTGGGGCTGGCTGCCAGAGGAGAGCCCACGACCACCAGGGCCTGAAGAGACATCACAGTGTAGAGAGCTACAGGTGTCCCTTACTTGTCAGGTGAGAAGATTTCCTTTAGCAACACTGAAGCTCTACAGGAACATCCTCCTGTCACTGAGCAGTATTTTTGCATACTCTGAGAGAAAAACCTGACACACTGATCATGTAGTTAAGGCTTAGTTTAAAGTGGCATGGCCACACAGCATCACGCAAGTGCTCCCCTAGGTCAGCGAGAGACACACACGGGATTTGGGGTTCATTTCACCCGCCCTGTGCCAGCCCAGCACTGCAAAGTGGCACCTCCAGCCCCCTGGGAAATGCTGCAGTGCCAGGGATGCAGCAGGGGCAGCTGAGGGCCATCCTGGCTCTGGGTTTGCATTACAAGTGCTACCTTGTCTAGACACTGCCAGCACAACAGTTGCACAGAGATGCAACACACACACAAAGTACTTAACACGCATTTAGTACCACTCCAAACCACCTTAACATCATCTTTTTCTTTTTTCCTTTTCTTCCAAAAAAAAAGTGAATTTTAAATGGTCATAAAACAGTTTGATTCGAGGGAACATTTACAATGAGAAGCTTCTGGATTGATTTTTGGTTCTTTTTCAGTTATTTTATAAAAAATAAATTTAAAAAATGTTTGAAATTATTAAGCAAAAGATTAAGACCTTAACAGATGTCAGTTAAATTTGCAATGTACCAAAATTAAAGCGGAAAAAAAAAATGGCTTTAATCAATACATTCTGTTTTCCATCTCTCCCTCCCCAAGATCAAGTTAACCACTTTGCTGCACAGAAATCTGGGACTGGATCTTCTCTTATCAATTGCCCTAAGCGTTGACATTTCTGTGATTGTACAGTTAATAAAATACTGCAAAAGCCAGGGAAGTTGTGCTTATTATTTCCAGGAAAATGCTGCCTTTGTATCTCTTACAGACAGTCCATACACTGTCCCCTTTCCTCTCACTGACAGTGTGTACACACACACACAAATGGATACATACACACATCTACAAAATCTACTAAACTTTATCCCAAATTACAGAAAGCAAGTGGTAACACTTTTCAGGATAACACAGAACTTTGCCAGATAAAATTTCCTCATTGCACCTCACTGAAAATTTGATTTTCCAAGAGAAATAATTCTGAAACCTAGTCCTCAATGGTTTTTGATGATTTGTATAGCTGGCTTTTTCTTTCTCTTATTCCATTTTCTTTAAAATGAAATCACAAAGTTGTCATTTGTAAACGAGATGAGCAATTGAAGGGCTCAGTCATGTTAAGTTCCACGTGAAAACGTATCAGGAATAAAAAATTTGGGTTAAATCCTTATTTTTTTTATAGCATGGAAACAGTGCTATCAAACAGTGGGGTTTGAGCATCTCACAGATGATGCAGAATTAATTTTGGTGAAATCTAGGAACAAAATTCATTGCATGTCCTGTTGGTACAGGAGAAGTGTCACCCAGCCCACAGCAGCTGAGGCTCTGAGGTGCCCATAAAGCCCAGACAGGATCTGCTTTGAGTCAAGTGCCTGGCAGGCAAAAATGTGCAACTTCACAGAGACTGGCACGAGTGAAGCCTCCTCTATTCATGGATTTAAAACCAGCAAAAGCTGATAAATAAAGCAAGCTGATGATAAAGAAAGGAGTCCACATTATATATATATTTTTTTTCCTGACAGGAATGTAACCTAACAAAGCAAACACAAACAGCACCAGCCAGGGGATGAGGGATTCACCATTCAGCCTTGCCAAGCACACTCAAAAAAAAAAAACCAAAACAACACAACAAACAAACAAACCAACCCCATAATATGGCCAGAAAAGTTTAAATTTAGATTTGGGGGACAATTCCTAGGCTTGCTCCCAGATCAGACAGTATCTGTGATCTTTGCTTAATTGGCAATTTTGCAAAGAAATGTTTCCCCTCACTTCCTCATCTCTTTTGCCCACAGGATGAGGTACCCGGTGCTTCTCTTCTCTCTGGCATGACCAGCACAGGGCTCTTCCCCTCCTGAGACTTCCCAAGGATCCCAGGTTTGCCTTGTGTGGAAAACACAAAAGTTCGTCAATGCCAGAGCAGCTGTTCAGCACCTCTGCCCAGTGAGAGCCACAGCAGCACGAGTGTCCCTGGAGCTGCAGCACAGAATGTAGTGAAACCCCTCAAAAGCAGCCAGTCCCCTGCACTTCATCCTTCCTTAAATCAGGACTGAGAACTGAACCAAAATGACAGGATTTTAACCCCACTGGGTTATTAATGAGCTGATTTTTAATGATTTTCTTTCTTGCAAAATGTGGTTTTCCTGAAAGCCAAGGTATCAGCAATCTCCTGATTGGATGAGCTTCATTAGTGTCCACACCCAGAGATTAAGAGGAGGAAGTTGCAGGGAGCCAGAATGCCAGGAAACTCAATTTCACAGGCCAAAATCCACAGGCAAAAAGCCCAGTTATTTTAAAATAAAAATAAAAATTAACACTGCTACAAAACCACATCAGCACACTGTGCTCCAACAGGCAGCATTTCTGTCAGCAGAGTGGTTTAATCTGAGATGAGGAAGCTTGTCTGGATTAATTACAAACAAAATCTGATGTATTAACACAGTTTTCTACAATTTCCTTTCAGGTCACATAAAGCACCTTCAGTCCACGTGCACTTAGGTCAAGGTTTTGCACAGAACTGGCACTAAATAGTCCCAAAATGAACATACTAAGGTTGGGGGTTGTTTTTTGGTGTTTTGGTTTGGGGTTTTTTTTCCTGCATTTTAAGGTTTATAATTTTCTGAGCAGGGAATGAAATATTTTCACTCCCACAGTTGCACACCAAGTTATCTGCAAACTACATTTAAAAAATAATCCAATACATATTTTTTGCCTCAGACTCAAAATATATTTCAAGCACCTTCATGTCATTTTAAGTGAAAACCTGACATTTTCTGGCCAACAGCTGAAGTACAGAAACATTTTTCATTTGGAGACAACAGCCTAGAAATTGAAGTGCAGGAAGCTGCCGCTATGGAGTGACCCTGACCAGAAGCAGATGTGCCAGATGTGCCACTTGCCAGTTCTGGCACCCTCTCAATGCCACATGGATGCCTCTGGAAGGCAGAGGGAAGGCTGAGCAGCCATCCAGGATCACAAGAAACAGAGCAGGCCAAATGAAATCCCTCTGGGAGCATTTTGGCTGCTCAGTGAGAGATCCACTGCAATTCATCCTGCTGGGAAGGAATACAGGAGGCAGCCTTGAACTGCACTGCTTTGTCACTGAAGATTCTCACAAACCACTTCTGTAGTGATCTGGCCAAGCAATTACATTCAAATGAACTTCAAAGAAACAGCTCTTGACGAGAGCAACTGCAACACTGAATGGGATTAAACAGATTCTGTGCCACACCAAGCACACACAGCACCCCCTTCCCACATCACTGGGGTTAAACCCTCCCAGAAATGCATCTTTGCAGTCAGGAACCCTCAGAAACAGAAGGCAAAACTTGCTGGTTTGCACCCCAACATCAGACAGCAGGGCTGGAATTGGGGAGTTGGGGTGTCTCCCATCCCCAAGGGTTATGGAAGCAAAAGGCAATTGCTGAGGGATGGGAGATCAGCCAGAGACAACAGCATTCCTCAGCTCAGAGCACTGAAACAGCCCCCAAACCCACAGACATTGTACCTTGGATCCCAAATCCTTGTTACTCCACTATTTCTGCCACATTCACTGGCTCTGCTTCTAAGACACAAGAATCAGATGCTGGAATAAGAAAGGAAAACCTGGGAGAGCTACAGTTGATCACCCAGCTATGACATGAACGCTGTCAGTCATCTGACTGATACCAAAATTGGCATTTGAACATTGCACAATGAGAACTTCAAAACTGCATCTCTGTGGTGTGGGGGAATGTGCACAGAGCAGAGCAGGAAGAAATGTTTTATGTACTCAGAGAAACCCTAAATATTTCCACTGTAATAAAGCAACTGTGCCCTTCCTGTATTGATGGCATAACACAAACAAAGTAGAACAAGGTTTAACACCAAGGCTCATATCTCAACACTGTAAAAGATGGCAGTATTCTGGAAAATACAACAAGGAATGGTATCCCCAGCATTTCAGTATTTGCTGTACAGAGCACTATTTACAGTATTTTCAAACAGCTACAGCAGATGCAAAAAAAAGTCTTACAGTAAAAAGGGAGTTTAAAAAAACCCAAAAGATCAGTGCAATTACCTTCTACTTGAAGTTCTCCTTAGAAAAGATGGCATGTGTGCATCAAGAAGCATGTTACCAAATGGAATAGAAAAGTAAAAAAATAAAGGACTGCTCTGCATTAGGAATGGGGAAAGCCACACAGAGATGCTACAGCAGGAGAAGAGTATTTAAAAAATAGGGGAAAAAGTTGAGTTTAATTACACTGGTCTCAAGTGGAAAAATACTGAGAACTCTTCTTACATTCATTTACTTCACGTGTAAAATGTGTCCTTAAAAAAAAAGTTCCCTATGGGTTATTTATGCCACCAGAGATGCTTGTTTGACTGGGTCAAGAGCAAATATTGTCCACTGAATCTCCAAAGGTCCCAGTCCTGCATTCCCAGCATGTCCAGTTGTGAATAAGCACAACCTGCAGAACCAACCTGGCCTCACTCCCAAAGATCAACATTTTCCTCCAAAGGAAACCATCTGCACAGGCACCAAAACCCCACAACAACCCACTGAAGCAGCCTGGGGGTGTTAACACACAGCTTCCCCTGGCCTTGCTCCCAGTTTACACTGTGGATTCACTGGGATGAGGCAGACTGGGGTTCCTACAGGGGAGACACAGGAGAGCCTGTATTTGAGGGAGCTGCTGCAGCAAGCAAAGAGCACTGGCAGCAATCACACAGCCCTCAGATCCCACTCTGCTGCTCCTTCAAAAGCCTTTGGGCACACACAGGTAGGACTTCAGTAAAAAAAAAAACAATTTAGAAGCATCTTAGAAACCTTAATCTTTTCAGACACACAAAACCCTCAACTCCTCACACCTACTCTCCAGAAGTTTAATGTTAAAATCCTTGTGGAAATATCTCTTGTCTTACGTTATAAAACTGATCCAACAAGAACAAGACTCTGTTACAAGGGACCAAAGGCTGCAGGAGTTATTGAGAGAGGCAGAATTAAAGCTAAACCTTCACAACCTTTCTGCTTTTACATTCAGGGAACACTGCCTGGGGGCCTGGATGGAGATCAAAAGCATTTATGTTCTAAACATTTCAAAAGCATTTATGTTCTAAACATAAGTTTCCTGTACACTTTCCATGCTGGCCCCAGTGGATTAAGACACAACAGCTTTCCCTAAAAGTGGGGTAAACAGCAAACTCACCCAAACCTGCCAGACCTAGAAATGAGGGAATTCATGTGCCAAAGCTTCTGCAACATGGAAAATCATTGATTGTAATTCACAAAGTCAAATATTCTAAAGCAAACCAAGCCAAAAGAAGGAGCTCTAATACAACAAGGGATCTCACTCCATACATCAGTGCATACACACACACAAGTGTTAAATTGCATAGGGCTGTCTTAAATGCCAAACTCACATAAAGGCAGAGACTATCCAACTATTTCCAGCATTTCCCAACAGGACACTTTCTCCTAAGGATGAACTCAGCTGCTTCCTGGGTGCTAGAACAGATGGAGTGGACACATTACTCTATTCAGTCACTGCAGCAGAAATTTCCACCACCAAGCAAACCTCATTATTGCATTAGATTTTGCACAGCAAGGGAAAAAAAAAAACCAAAAAGACTAACTTGTAAGTATTTCATGTCTGCTGATAGTACTTTCCACCTCCCAAGAGGAGCATTTTGCACTTGCTGATGCTGTTTTGGGGGGTTGTGCAGTGGGAGTCGCACAACTCCTGTGCACAGGCTGGAAAATGCCCCAAGTGCCCAAGGGTTACACGCTGGGTTATTGGGTTATTGCTGACCTGAGCTGCACAGTGACCCAGTGGTTGGAGCTGAGATCTCAGCTGGGACTTCTCCAGAAGGAACCTGTGTGAGACTGACACTTCTGGAGCTTTGTGTTGACCTGAGATGTTGCTGTTCCACACCAGACACGTGGGAGGTAAGGAAAAAAATAATAGCAGGATTTTAGGTGTTTGCAGTGGGGTTTTTTTGGATGGGAGACATTCTTGAATATGTAATTTATATTAAAAATATTCCCACAAAGAGAGCTGCTGGACTGCCAACATACTGTACTTTACAAAGTATGTAATTAGTCAGTATTTTTTTAGAAAAATGCTTTAAATTATTCACTAATTCACCACGGTTGGGAGGGAGGGGAAACATCAAGGCATAAAGAGTTAGCAGTATTAGAGGCTTAGAAAGATCTGTGAAAGGTAAAAACATCCTGAAATGCACAGAAACATCCCAAGTTCTTCACACTTAGGGAAGGAAAGCTACACAAAATTTCTGCTCATTCCAGGAGGATACATGGACAACAGCTACTCACAGGTTAAGGGCCTGCCTAAAACTTTTTTCCTCACAAAGGGAACAGCCCAAATAGGATGCAGTGCAGTCCCAGTCTGCTTCAGGAATGAGATTTGAGGTGGAGACAGACCCTGCCCTCCTTGCCCCGTGTGACCACCTGTACAAGCCATTTATCCCAGCTCTGCATGGAAAGAGGGGGCTGAATTGCACATCCAAGAGGTCTCTGCATAACAGACAGCAACAAAACTACCTGGTGTCCTAAAAATGGATGATCTTTTTTCCTATTTGTTAAGAAGAATTCATATAAAAATAATTCTTATATAAAACTCTGCCAAATTAAAATCTTCACTGAAATAGGAAAGCTCTCAAGGAAAGACAGAGAAGTGCAACACACCCACCATGGGGAGGCTCTGCAGTTTAGGGGTTCTTGAGGGGAGGTAGGTACAACCTCGCTGGGACACAGCAAGACAGACAATGCTACCTAGTATTGGCTTAAAATTTACACAATTCTGCATTTATAGAACTATGACCAAGAAGACACTCTGACCCAGCAGCCTAATCACTGACTTAGAACAGCACAAATACAATGATTCTATGAACAGGTTCTACATTTCACCTAAAAAACACTGACAACCAACACACTGCTACAAGGTGAAGATCTGAACTCACACGAAATCCTGTACCTAAAAGGCTTTATGCAGCAAAGGTTGGGCATTTTCTAGCTTATCCAACAACACCTGGGTGCAGCTGAGCTGCTCTGTGGCCCAGAGCTCTGCATGGCTTAAAGCTGCTTGCCCATCCCAGTGGCCAGAGGTAAAAGTGTCCCAACAGAGACTGAGCAGCTGCTGGGAGAAAAGGGAAAAGACAAAGCCAAATCAATCAGTGCAGGAGAAGGAATGTTTGCAAACCTGCCCCTCAGCACGTTATTTCTGTTCTCCTACAGAAAAACAAACCAGACCAAGTCAGCATGAACAAGCTGCCTGGGCTTTTTCCATTTTCTCCTCAAGCTGCTGGTGGCATTGTAATTAGTGCAATGGTTCACAAGTGTGTTACGGGTTTATGAATCCAGTGTGCAAACTAACAGAAGAGTCTGTCTAATAATGATCAGTCTTAATTAATGCTTCTCCTAAGAGAATGGCAAAACTCTCACACTTCCTATGGATCTTATGCACAAGGAAGAGAGTTTCACCTCCCTCCCTAAGTAAACTTCAGTTTCCTAAGATTTCTCTTTACTGCATAGATTCTCTGACTTCTGCCTAACCTCCACTCTCCTCTCTCAGAGCTCCTGCTTCACCAACACTCCACATATAAATACAATCCCAATGTTTTGTGCTTGACTGAGCAGAGGATGGGGGTCTTTGTGTGCGTCTGACCCGCAGAGGCCAAAGCTGCTGAGTTGTGTGCACGTTGGAAAAGCCTCTCTGCAAATCCCAAGCTACCACAGCCACTGTCTGCATCTCTCACCTCTCACCACACTGATTGCATATTTTTTTGCATTTGGAGAGTCATGTCCCCACAAAAAGGATTTTACTTGCTCAATTCAAAGCATTCTTGATATGTTAACACAAGTATAATGAGCACTCCATAGTAAATAAAAATAAATAATAGCATCTAGTCTATCACATTAATACTGTGAAACATATATAAAATTTACATTAACTCAAACAACAGTGAAAAAGGATTGTACTGTATTTATCACCACAGACCCGTATTCTTCAGAGACTTTGGAAAGTAAGTGTCACAGTCCTGTATGACAAATCCTAAAGTTAGTTGTCAGTATGATTTAAAAAAAAAAAAGAATCTTTACAAAATTTTTAAATGGCACATTTTCTTTTGCCAATCTAACTGGAGCTATTAAAAGCTTAGGTACGAGTTTATTCCTGTTTTTTTTTTTTAAATTCATCTTTAGTCTATGAAAAACATTTTCAAATGCAGCACAATAAAAAACATTCAAGAACAAGCTTCAGAAAATACATTTGCCCTTAGACACACAGAGAATAATCTGAGAATAATCTTTATAAGACAGTTGAACACCAGAATTCTGTCACTCTTATTTTGAAAATAAAAATTTTGTAAATGTATCTAGAATATCAAGGCTTCATAAATACTCAAAAAATGCTTTGCTTTCCTTTGTATTAAAAGCTACTTCACAGCATTTTAGCCCATCAAACCTTAGCATGAATCAGATCTTTCCAAATTATCCAAAGCAACTCGATGAACAGCAAAGTGAATGAGGAGTTTTGCGGGTTGTTGGTTTGGTTTTTTTTTGCTTCCCTAAGCCCTGAGATTGCAGCTCTTGATTGAATTGTAAAATATGGGTCTGTTTTACACCAAGCAGCTCAGAGATTTTTGGCAAACCACATTTCCGACAACAGCGGGGTTTGGACAAGAACGCAGTTTGTGCTCAAGTCTGAAATTCTGGACGGAAGGCTTCCTTGCACACGGGAAAGAGCGGAAACTGAAGATGCATCCCTCATTGCTGGCTGTCCCTGGGGCTGGGCCAGGGCTGGTGGAAGTGCAGCCGGCCTGCTGTGCGCGCAGCTCTGCCCTGTCCGCGGCGGCCCAACGCCAGCACCTCAGGCAAAGTACATGGTGCGCAGCGTGTCCTGGTGCACCTGCACTGCCTTGGCAAGTGCTTGGTGATCTCTGCCATTGCTCTGCCCTGAAGTGTGGCTTCCTTCAGCACTGAAAGAGAAGGGCGGGGGGAACAAAAAACAGCAGGTTGGGGGGGAGAGAAACCCTGTTTAATCTGCCTCTCCTTGCACATGTTCTGTATCATTCGTTCTTCTGAACAGAATGGTCAAACATGAATTACCCTTAAAGCATCACTGAGGTTCTGAAACACAAAACAGCACATAAAGAACAGCTGCTGCTTTTGTGCAGCAACATCATTCAGCGGTCAGAGCAAACTCACCCTCAAACCGCTGAGGACACCCCTGAACCCAGAATTGACAAGCCAAACGCTTTCCTTCTTCCTTTCCAATTCTGTAATAATGCCAAAGTCGGCACTCACCTGTCGTGTTCTTTATCCACCAGATGGTACCTGGCCCTGAAGGCCACCAGGTGGGCATAGTAGGCGGGAGCGGGGATGGAGACGGAGCGCGTGCAGCGCACGTACGTGTGGCACAGCTGGTAGGTGAGGATCTGCAGCTCATCCGAGGAGAAACGATTGTCATCCCACAGCACGTGGTAGTGAGAGGGTCTGCTTGTTCCCTGGGGGGGCACACACAGCACATCAGCGTTGCCAAAACATCTCCTCACGCTTCCACCCCTGCAGGTGAGCTGCAGTGAAACGGCCGCTTCCTCGAAAGCCACGGGGAGCACTTCCACACATTTCAGGACATTTTTCCTTTCCAAGGCAAACAACCTTCCCTTACTCCCCATCTAACCAATCCCACTCCCTTTTTTGATAGGATTGTGTCTTCCACAACTTCCTCTCTACTGAAGAATTTCATCATCGCTGAAATGAAATGACCTTACTGAAATGCACTCTCTTCTTGAGAACTTTAGATCTGACAAAAAGCCATCAGATAAAGTAGCTTCAGGTCAAACATTAACAGCTAAAATGTTGCCACCCCACACAAAATGTCTGACCTGAATCCCAGCATGACTACACAGGTAGAAGTCAAACTCTGAGGGGTGGGTGATTTTTGTGTCCACTGTGGTACCAGCTGGAATGTTTCCACTCTTTCCAACCTGTGTGAACAGGAAATGCAAAGACAGTAAGGCACAACACAAAGTTTTTTTGCTCTTTTCAGCTTTACAGTCAGGAAAACAAACACAAGAAAAAAGATCTATAAAAAGCAGAAAGTGAAGGAAGAATGAGCAAAATTGAAATTTTGTTACAACTGAAAATCTGGAGTGCCTGTACTATGAAGGAAAAAAAAAGACACAAGCTGCAAAATCTCCTTAGAAATTACCTAAGAAGATTTGCTTTTCTGAATAATGTGAAAAGAAGTTCCTGCAACTGATTTGTCAAATTCTTTTCACCTTGCCACTCCAGGACAGAAGTAACTTTTCATGTTTATACCTGAGAGGAGACAATCCTTTCTTGTCAGACAGGCCACCTCTTCCCTCAAAAACTCTTCAAAGCAGAACATCAAAACACTCTTTACTTTCAAACACTTTAACAACTGTAACCATAGCATTTATTAATATAACAACCACCTTCATGTCAGCTTTGGAAATTACTGATTATTGCCCTGAATCCCAGTGGGCTCCAAGTGCTCCCACAGAGAAGCCTGGCAGGAGGAAGGAGAACATGGAAAGCCCTGTGTGTGAGCAGAGCTTTGCCACTGGGAACTCTCCATTCTCCCAACTCCATCCTGCACTTGGAGAGTCTCATCTTCACCCAGAAAGGACCAAAACTCAGCAGCATTGCTGCCTTGGCTGCCTGCTGGACACGTGCTGCTCACCACCAGAACGTACCCGTTCGTTTTTGTCCGTACAGAAGAGCCTGGTGTGGTGCCTTTTCTGCACAACTATAAATGTGATGCCAGGCTGATAATCCTTCTCTAGTTTGATGCAAGCCTCCCTGATAGCCAGCAGCTCGTGGTGGAGAACCTGAACCACAAACAGAGAGCTGTGATCAATATGAATGATTGCCATCTTACTGCTTACTCTTATTTATCTACAGATTTCTTTTATTTCTCGTGTTCCCCCTTGCTCTGTCACTCAGAGTAGTGAGATGTCCAAGCATTCAGCATCACACCTTCATGTCTTCCCCTCGTGAGGGCAAATGAGATCACCAGCTTCCTGAGCCAGGAGAGAGCTGCTTCCATATGTGTTCAGCTCCAAGCACGAGGCTCAGACTAATAAGCTGCGTGTCAAAGTCTTTTTAACTGCCAATTACAAATGAATATTTAATTAGGCTGCTGAATATACAACAGACTAATTATTTTTCAGACTAATGCAAGGGATAAAGTCCAGAAGTGCTCAGCTGCTCTTTCTCAGCTTTGTGCAGTCCCATGCAGGACTAGAGACATCATTAATAAGGAAAGTGGAATAAACCAAAAAGCAATTATTTGGACTGTGGGTTAATTACACATGAAAAATTCAGTGAAAAACAGTGAAAATTGAAAAAACAATATAACAACATTTCATACAAAGATTATTTATCACTTCAAGTTTAGCACGTGGCCTTTACTCTCTTCCCTCTGGATTTTGAGCAGCTGACTAAATTCTGTATCTTTTAATTGACATAAATACTGAAAAGTGGATCTTTAAAATATATAGAAAAATATTTCATAAAATACCATACTTACAAGCAAACAAAATTAATGTGACAAAGTATCTGAAGTGTTTTATCAAGAATAAATTAAGAGACCGTGAAAATACAGCATTTATTAAGCCTGGTTTAAAAAGACACTTACTCTGAAACAGGAAGCAGATCTGGAACAAAATTTGAGGGCTAAAACTATACTTTTCACTTGTAATTTTTTAAGGGGAAATATCTGAAAGGGGAAAAGTATTTTAGAAAGCACATGAAAAATATGGCAACATTTCTCCTGTCTGCTTGGTTAGAATCCAACAAAGTTGTTTAGGGAAGATTTGCTGAGGTTTTTATAACTCCAACCACATGAAACTCCATTAGTACCACAAAAGTGCACGATGAGAATTTCAAAAAGAAAACAATCACCTGTTGGAACTGCCCCTCAGACACGCCATCCCTGTAGAAGATGATTCGAGTTGGTTTGAATCTGGTTGATTTGTAGAACTGGATGAGCAGCTCCCTGACCATGGCAGCCAAATCCTGGATGATTTCCTGGCGGTGCTGCTGGACCCGCACGGTGGCACAGTAACGATTGGGGTGAGCATCCATGCTGCCTACAACCTGGGACAAAAGGCTTGCCATCAAACCAAAAAGCACTTTTGGAGAAAGGTATTTCCTAAGAAAACTGCACTGTCTTTAACAGGATCTTGCACACTGAGTGGCTGGCCTGGCAAAGATGTAGTTGAGATCAAACCGTGCTTGGAAACAGCTTTGGGTTTAACCTGCCTGTGGCAGCACATCCTGCTGAAAGAGAAAACTTACTTTAAATCTAAATAGTCATTTTCTATTTGCACCTACAGGCACTGGAAAAAAAAAATCAAATACAATTTGGAGCACTGGTACATTGAAATAATTAATTTAGTTCAGAATGCAGCAGAGGAATTTGAATTCTGGGAGACCAAAACACTTTTTTGGATCCATCAAACTGAAATGGTGAGGGACCATAGAAACATATACATTGTTCACCGAGGGAAGGGATTTTTCTGTTTATGAAACATCAGCATTCATGTGCTGAAAAAAAAATCCTAATTCCATATGTTAGAAGTCAGAACCAAGCACATCTCCACCTGGTTTTCCCTGGACACAGAGGTGTAACTTTATAAAACAGGTCTCTATTTATTTAGCACCACAGGTCAAGATACTGCACATAACATCACCAAAGACCTTCATTATTAAATAATCCAGGAAAGTCCTTTTAGGTGTTTGACATAATGTCCTATATTCAGGAATACATTCCCAAGACATTACTGCACATCTTGTGCTTTCTGGAAGCTTGAGTCCCCAAAACCACAACTGAGCCAGCCTAGTTCCCTACCAGCAATGAAGAAATTCTTAACATTTTTAACTGCTGAAGAAGCAGATTTCAACTTGCACCAGCTCATTACAGGCTGCTGATAAATATCAGCTCCCAGAAAAGCTCCTCTGTGTATCAGCAGCTCAGGCAGTTTACAAGCTAATCCACACATTTAAGTAATTAGCATCAAAGCAAGCTCCCTGAAGTTTCATTAAATTCCTGCAGAAAAATAATTTATAATACTATAATTAGGCAATCAGAAGCAATGGACCACAAAAGACTTGAAAGCAGTGAAATGCATGAGAGCTGAGCAGCAGGAGGGAGCTGGGGTTAAGGACCAGCACCCCATTTACTCACTGCAGCAATGGAAGGCTTCTTCCCATCTCCAGCTGGTGGGTGAGTGACATCTGCCCCAAGGAAGATGACAGGCTGTTGGAATACTGGGGGTCTGCCAAAGAGAAAGGGAATTTGTAAAAGCAGCAAGGTTTATTCTTAATAAAGCACATTATAACTCAAATAAACAGCACTTTGTACTCGTGCGGTGAATTCAGCAACTGGCACTGATCAGAGCTGGTCACTTGTCCTGTGGCAGTAATTAAAAATCCTGATTAAGGTTCTCATGCTAAATACTTAGGCAGATTTTTATGCACAGTTATTTGTTGCTCGTAATTAAAAATTAGTTTTAAAATACATCTATTTTTTCTATCTTGGAGAATTGCAGTCTGTATTAGGTGGACTATGGAAAGGAGTAAAAGTTGATCCCTTAGTATCAAATGGCATCTGAGAAAATGAAAGGACTGTGCACATATTCAGATGCTATGAATAAAAATATTTTTCTGAATAAAAACAGTGTAGGTATGTAGGTATCAAAGTTATTATTTTCAAAGTAGATTTTTTTTTTAAACTATGCTTAAGAGTTTTAAGCAAATCTTTAGGTTAAGCTATTAAACCACTGCACCAAGAAAGGAACACCAAAACACTGCAACACAAGTTTTAAGCTTCAACTCTATTCCTTAGTAGAACAATTTTAAACAGGAAAGCTTGGGCCACCAGAATTCCTTTGTGGGTGTATGGGGGAATGATTTAGTAGTTATGGAGACAGATTAAGCTGTTTGCAGACCTTCTTCAAAAGAAATGGGAAGGTAATTATAACAACATAACTCCTCTATTCCCATTCCCTCAGCCAACAGAAAACAATAATTAACAAGTTCTGTTTTAAATACCCAAAACTTGCACTTTTCCAGAATGTCAGTGTTGTACCATTTTTTCTCCTTTACTTAACTGCATTTTCATGAAAAACAAATCCAAAAACCAACAAAAAACGCCAATATTGCCTTTTGCAAACACACCCCCTGTAAAATCATGATTCGAGTTGCTTTAATAGGAGCCTCCAACAAACACATTACCCAGGCTGAGTCTATTGAGTTCAATAAACAGAATATAACAAGATACACAAGACACATAACCCTTCTGATAATCTGTTCTCTTTTTCCTTCCCTAAGCACTTGTTGTTGGATTATTTTTCAGCAGCTGCCTCCAGACCAGCCTGAATACTCTTAAGTGAAAATTTGCTTATCAGTGCAGAACAGAATGTTGATTTATCTGAACCAGGCTCCCAAGAATGATGTAGTAGGTTATTCCCTGAGCTCTCTCTGCAACTTGGAAATGCAATGATTGTAAAAATGCCCTCTTTTTGCTCCTGTAGAAACCCAGTTGCTCATTTTGATTAAAGTAACTTGATATATCTTTAGGCTTCTCTATCCTGAACAAGTAAGACAAAACAAGCTGTATTTTGTTCATTCTTCCATTAAAGTATCTTGCCACTGATTTTTCAAGAAAACCAATGAAAAATTTTAATTGAAGAACTTTTGGGTTAGGGTGTTAGCAGCAGGGTCCCTCAGGATCCCTTGTTTCACTCCCTCTCATCCACACACAGAACTTCTGTGACCTGTCAGATATGGAATTCAATAGTATCAAAGTAACTTCACTGAATATAGTCACAGTGTAATTAAAACTTATCAGTGTAATCATAGTAACAAACTGCAAGCTAAACTGGACCTGGAAACTGAGTTTTCTGCTCCCAGCTTTTAGTTCTATAAATATCTGTGTAAGTTAAAAAATAAAAAAAAAAAAAAGAATTTTGACCACCACTAAAACTTAAAAGGAAAATGCACTACTGCTCTAGAGAGTCTCTATTTGCTCCTGAAAACTCAGGGCAAACAGAGTATTAGAGATTTTTCATTCAAGTGACAGTTGTGTCCTTCGAGGGTCACACTGTAATAATAGTATTTTTATTATAAATTTCAACAGAAACAAGTATTCCTCTCCTGTCTTCCTAGCCTAACTTTTGCAGGACTATTGACCAGAAGCCAAAAGAGAGTTTGTCTGAAGAGCCACTTCAGCTACAGGGCTTTGGCTGCAGATGAAAGCTCCCAGTTATCTCAGCATGATGCACGTTCTCTCTGCAACACACTAACTTCTCCTTTGACAGATGACTTACCTGCCCTGTGGCAGCAGGATGTTATTGACACCTCCTAATTTGACATTTATTTTCAAGCAAAGGTTGGACAGGGTTTGTGGTGTTGTTCTTTGGACGTTTTTCATCTGGACACACTGGGTGGCCATGCCCAGCACGGTGTCGCCGACGCGCTTCACCTCCGCTGCACCACACAGAACAAAGCAACAAAAACATTTGCAAATTGCAAATCAAATCATGGAAGAGATTGGAATCCTGTGCCATTTAACTACACCTGGAGGTGTAGCAAGGTGGTGCTCAAGCTTAAAGGAACATGGTGAAACCCACCCCACAAACCCAACCCAGCCTTCTATGAACCTGCCCCCAGTTCTGCACTGGGACCTCACTGCTAACAACTAAGGACACTGTTGGCTTATACTAACTAAGAGGGCTTTTTAATTAATTGTTATTTTAGAATGATAGCATTATATCATCAGCTTTGGCTAATGATGTGGGTAATGTGGATAATAGGATGATGAGCACTTGTTTCATTATTAAACACTGGACTAGTAACACAAACCTAACAGTAACATGGAGCAATATCCAGCCAACCAGTTTATCAGTTCACCACTGCAAGTTAATCACTTGCACAGAAAGGGGCCAGTTTAGCACACAATAATCCATAAAAACTCCAAGCAACTCACTAAGTACTGTACAATTCCAAAGGTTAAATCAAATCCTACTGTTAACAACAAAATTGAGACTTAAGAGGCTTTCAGAGAGCCAGACTCTTACACTCAGGGAAGAAATTTTGGCCTCGAGACTGGCTCAGAGAAGATGTAACCTCCTCTTTGGCAACAGGAGAGGGTAAGAGGAGGGTGGGAAGAGGAGAAAAGACAAGACTGTGGGTATAGGAAGTGCAGGGAATGGAAGAGCGTAGGGAGAAAACAAGGAGAGATGATTAGAGGGGGCACAAATAACTGTAATTAAAGATAATGACAAGGAAAGAAGATGAGAGCGGTACCACATCCTCTCAGTGGTTAAGCAGAGGAAAAGAATTCCCTTTTAATGCCAAGCAGGAATAGTGAAAACGTTATTTTGCAGTGAATTTCTATTGTACAAATTAGAGATGAGCCACTTCCTTAGCAAGGCTGAATTGAAGGGGAAAAAAAGGCGCTATTTCCTTAAGGTTCCTTGCTTAATCTCTTTCCATCTTGTATGAAATAGTATTAAAGTTAGAAAATTATTTTCTGCTGTATTAAATTGGTGAGGGTGAAGGATGGGATACAAGAAATCTGCAGCTGCTTGGTAGATCTGATCCATCAAAGAGGAGTCCATGCAGCTATGGGAGAAAAAATAGTGGGTGCTGTTCCAGCTAGGCAAGGTAAGTGAAAAAAGGAGGGAGGCAGGACAGGAAAACAAGCAGCCTTCCCTGTAGGAAGAGCTGGTTAAAACCAAAATGGATGGCTTATAGAAACACACTAAAATCTATGCGTGTGTCCTATATAAAATGCACTAATTGTCACTCTCTTTCCAAAAAACAGTTTAGTTCGCTGAATTTTCACTTTCCATTCACCTACATCCTCTCAACCAGAGTTTAAAAACTGAAATAATAGGAAAAATAGACAGAAATCAGCTCCTTCATTCAACATTTTTTGCCAAAAGGGTGATAGGGTGAGCAAGCAAAGGTGTTCTAAAAGCTACAGAGTTCTTGAGGTCATTACTTCTTCATCCACTTGGAATTTCCAGCACACAAGTTACATTAAGTATATTTTAATCCACTGCCTATCAATGTCAGCGATCTCACCAAAGCCCTGGGTTGGCTGTCTCACAGCCTGAATATCAAAGGCAACCAACAGCAAGAATGTGGAAAAGTGAATTAAAAGCGCAGAGAAAATAATTCAAAGAATTAAGACTTAACATCAATCATCCAGCAGCACCAGAATAACAACAAAATTCATTTACAGCCCACTCCCTAACTGGAACTGACACAGTTAAACCAGCACGAAACCTCTGTCACTGGGATCCTTCACCAAAACCACGCAGCACTGGGACTGCAAGCCAGCATTGCCACTGACTGACCATAGACTGGTGTTTTTCCTGGCAGAATGACCACGACAAGCTGCAGCCCAGTGTAGGTGTTCTTGAGGTGCCTGAACATGGGCTCCACGCTGTCGGCGCCCTGCGCGTATTTGCAGAAGCAGGGCTGGCCCTGGATGGGCATCCCGGCGTCCCTGGAGATCTTCCTCAGCTGCTCCGTGAAGGACCTGAGGGGTGCAGACAAACACACTGCATCAGCAGCTACCTAAGCTCCCCTCCTTCTTCTTTTTAATGGAGGAATCCTGTTAAAGCTGCAGTTGTGCTGTTCAAAAAGCTGGGGATTGCACCCCGAGTTCCTCTCTAATTTGACAGTGCCCATGTGGTCACTGAAGGGAAGACAGGAATTATGCTGGATGAGTAACACCATTAATAAAAGCTCACTTCCAAAGCAAATATCTATGGGAAATACAGGATAAACGACTTTTTGCAAAAAAGACTGCAGCAAGGACATTCTGGATAGCCTGCTCTATCGTAATTCCATGTGCTGCCACTACAGAAAGGGCTGAAATTCCTCCCTTTTTATGTCATGAGGAAAACACCAAGTCACCAGCAATTGTCTCATCACTAATAATCAGTAATAATGCAGAATCTAATAGATACATCAGTAATAATGCAGTACTATCAGTAACATCAGTAATAATGCAGAATCTCATAGACACCTGAGAAAAAGTGTGTCCTGAAGGTAAAGACAAACCTCCTAGGACGGTGCAAAAATAAGTCACCCTTTGATGGAACTGGTCAGATATAGAGACAACCTCATTCCTTCTGGGTTCCATCTGTGAGCCTTTTCAGTTCGCTGATAAAAGCCCCTTTTTATTAATTTGGGCTGGATTAATTTGGCCTGGGTGCCCCCAGAGGTGTCCAAGAAGTTGCTCATCTTCACCACAGGGTGCCAGGGTGCCACTGACAGAGAGGGTGTGAAGATTTCATTTCTCCCAAACCCATTGTTAACGTGCATGAACCATAACAGCCTGGGAGCTTCAGCCCTGCAGCTTGAGGCTCCTTTCAGTATTTCCTCTGGAAAAACAGGCACTCACTACAGCAGAGCCAGTGACAGAACATCTTCCCACCCTGGAAATGCTCAAGGCCTGGCTGGATGAGGCTTGGAGCAACCTGGCCTAGTGGAAGGTGTCCCTGCCCAGGACAGGGGGGTTTGGAATGAGATGATCTTGAAGGTCCCTTCCAACCCAAACCCTTCTGTGATTTTAACATTCAAGTCTAAAATAGCTCAGGGTTTGAGCCTTTAAAAGTCCATCTGAAGTATGGTGTCTAAGAGAAAAGGTTCACTCCCTGTTCACAAGAGGTAAAGCAGGATGATTTTGAAGACTTTTAGGGAATTTGAAGGTGTTTCATGAATCAACAGCATTTGAGTTCCAACTTGCTCAACAAGATGTAACAAGAGGCCACAAGAAGGAACAGGATGCAGACGTTTTCCTGGCATGAAGAAATGTCCTTTCATGGTAAGGACAAACTCCACCTAACCATCAAGTAATTTTATTTTGGCTCATTATGCCTATTTCTCAAAACTTAACTTAATTTATATGGCATTTCCACCAGAAGCAACAGCATGGAAGGGAGAATTCTCTGGCAGCCCAGTTCTTGACATGTGCCTGTGGAGAACAAGTCTCTCCCCACCTCACACAATGGGCAGTAAAAATAAGATTCCCACTGTTTGCTCATCACTTCTTAGAGAAAAATTCCCAAGCTGTTTGGCAAATCATCTGAAGGAACAATGCTATGGCAAAACCACTGGGGTGAGCAACCACTGCCTTGGATTCAGCTCCCAAAGAGCAGGTGAAGCACCTGCCAGGGCAGCTCCAGAGCCTGCGCTTGTCCCTGCATGAAGGGAAAGCAGCTGCATGTGAGAGAAGGAATCAGACCTTGCTCTGGCCCTGCACACCTTCCCTGAGCCAAGGAAGGCAGATGTCACTCTTAACAACAGTCTTTGAACAAACACGTTCCATCCAAAGGTAAAGAAACCAAATCTGAAAGTTTCATTCAAACACTCCAAGTCAACAAAACAGCCAGTCCTACTCATCTGGCAAACACAGCAACTTGCACATTCCAGGAACTGTAAAGGGGAAAACAGTTTTAGACAGAAATTTTCCTCTTAAAGAAATTCTGCATGAATAAATCGATTCCATAGAACCAGGAAAAGAACTTAAGAGAAGACACATGTTAGCTCTCACTCTTGAGAAATACTCAGTGATAAACACACATTACATAATTTCAGTCATCTTAAACTCTGTCCCAAGGCCTCTCACTTGTCAGAAACCTGACATAGAGCATAAATGGCTTTTGTTAAGTCTGATTTGGAGTGTTTCCTGATGCTGGCATTGAAATCATCCTGGCATCATTCAAAACACAGAGAGACAGAATTTTGAAAGCACTGTTGGAGATGTACTGCTGCACTAACATGCATAAGATGTACTGCACTAACATGCATATGTTAAATAATTTAATCAAAAATATATTCTAAATAAGTAAGTGAAATTATGACATTTGCATCCATAATAAATGATAAAGTCCCCATCTTACAAAACACACTTACTTAAGATGAACTTCAGTGCACTGGCGCTGGGGAGCAAAGCAGGCAATTGCCCAAACCTTGATTTCAATTCCAGTGTGAAATTGTTTATTCCTCATGTCCCAGACACCTTGAACTGGTGTAGCAATTGCTTTATTCTGCAAGTGGAAGAGTAAAAATTAAACTTTAATGCAAAACTTGATTCGTGCTGAACAAAAATTAGCTTTGCTTCTAGTGCCCTCCAACTGGGAGGTGATTTATCTCTCAGGTCACTGTGTCCCTGTACAAACATCCCTCCTGCCTTTAACAATCTCCCTGTACAAACATCCCTCCTGTCTTTAACAATTTTATCAGTGTAGCAAGACAGCTTGCTAGCCAGGTGAAAAACAGAGCTCACATTGTTCATTTTTATTCTTGATCATTGCCTTTGGTTGCATAAATCAGCAGCAGATAGAAATTACTTATGGAGAGTTAAGTCAGATTCATGCTTGGTATGCAACATTAACAAGAACCTACATTTCTACATGTAGGGGACTTTACAAGTGCTCAGTGAACTTTCCAAGAGGGACTTAATTTAAACACTATCAACATTTTACACATCACTAAGTAGAGGCAAATAGTGGTTCAATGTCACTCACACAACTCCAGAAAAAATGTGATCAGTTATTCAACTTTGACCTGCCCAGCAAGCAGATATTACTGTGATGGATTATCTAGAGAACAAGGGGTGTAATAAAACAGCTAAAGTAATTCTGGTGGTGTAATTACCTTAATAAATACTGATAAATGTTTTAGACAAGTTACCATGACATCTTTCTTCTCACCTAGCAGCAACAGCTAAAACCTATGGGAATTTTTCAGGGAAGGTTTGAGCTAATTTGCCCAAGTTGTCTGAAGAACTTTAGGCAGAAGACTCAAGACCCCCTCCCATTGTGGGTTTACCCTCTCCCAGTCTGTTGTGCACAGGGACAGAATTACATTCAGCTGGCAATGCATGATGTGAAGAGGTTCATCAAAAGCATCCACAAATGAAGTTATTCCAGCTATCAAAGCTTTCACCTTGCATGAAACAAGTATATAAGTGATAGAAAATCTCGTGTGTCTCAAGCTTTTTTTTAAAAGACATCACAGTAAGAAGATTATATCACAAAGGCCATTCGAAAAGCCATTGGTAACTAAAAACCTGTGGGTAAATACTCCAACAGGAGGAGATGGCTCTGGACAAAGACATGCTGATGGACATGATACCTTAAGGCAGTTGCCCAAAACACAGCTGCTCCACCCAGAATATTCAAAAACAACCAGAAGTTCAGGAATATTTCAACATATTTTCAAATATACATTGACGATGTCTCTGTTCTTCTCCATGCACGTTAATTTGAACCACTATTTGCAGGCTTCTCACAGCACACAATTAAAAATGTGTGATGGAAAAAAGGGTATTTTTAGCCCAGCTTTGCTTTCAGAACTAAAGCAGCAACGGAGAGAGATGCAAAATGGCCAATACATTTGAGAACCTAAATGTAAATTCTAAATATCCCATCTGTAACAACCATCTCATCACACCCAATGTAATTCACATAAAAAAACCATATCCCAGAGGTTATCCCAGCTGGTGCTGGAGGCCATCCCAGACTGTACAGCACCAAGTGGACTTACCCTGCCTCCATAGAGGATTGAGGGAGGCTGCAGGACTCTGCCAGTCACATCTGTCATTTCATCCTTGACCATGATGCCGAACTCCCGCACGTAAGGGTCGGTGTTAAAGCTGGCACTGCGCATCTGCAACGAGGACAACGCACAGAACCGAGCTCCCGAGCTGAGCACAGACACAGCAGCACCTGCTGAGGGTGAGCAGAAGCCAGCCCATCCCTGTGCCTGACTCCCATCTGACACCACACTCACCAACTTGCTGATCTCCTCCTGGCGGTCCGGGGCTGATCTGGCCGTGGCTCGAATCATAGTGGAAGTTTGATTGTCAGTGAGTTTCTTTATGCATCTTTGTCCTGCCACTATGTTGCACACCTGAAATATCCCCCCAGAGTGGAAATTAAAAAACACAACGCCACTTTTTTTGGTTCATTGCTTTTTTTCTTCGCTGCTGAGCTCCGCAATTTCTCAGGTTGGCTGCTCAAAAAAGAGTGTGCCAACATATGAATCCTTTTTCCCTCTGACCCCCTTCTGCCAGCCCCAAAATACAGCATTGTCCGAGAGTTCACTTGCCTCCAGAGGAAGGTATGTGTGTTTCTGCTCCTGCCCAACTTGTAAACATGGAAGGTGAGGGTAGCGTAGAACTAATTTATGCCTGTCCTTAAAATACTGAGCTACAGTGCATTCAACTGTTTGTCCATTCTCCTGCTGAAGTGGGAATCTGTTGGAAACCAAATATGAAAAGAAGCTATTACTTCATGCAAAATACTTTACAGTTCCTCAAGACGCCTCTTGGCACAAGGTAAGTTCACTGAAAGAGGATGAAACAAAGCCCAACCAAATAAACACCAGATTCAGATACTAATCAGTCATCTTGTAAAAAGCTGGTATCAGTTTTGTTCCTTATATTGCTTCCTTAAAAATGGGAATCAATACCTCCATGTTCAAGTTACCAGCAAATCTCTGGTTAGTGATTAAAAAGAAACATCTATTCCAGAGGAAAAAGAGATTGCCAATAAGCAAGATTAGGAAGCTAATCCCAATGGGCACTACTGTTCTACTCAACACTTGTGGGAAACTTCAGGCTTCAAATAGGACACTCTGCTCTTCCAATTTTGAAGTAATCCATAAATGAAAGAAAAAAATCCCAACCAACCAAAAAAGAAACTCAGATCTAAAACAAAGCAATTGTTTCAAATGCCATGATATTCACTGCAGTACAAAAAGAGAACAAAATAACAGCAAATTAGGAAAATATGTTGAGGTATATTTTAAAGGTGTTAACCAAAGAAAGCATCATTTTTCAAGATAACTTTTTTTATGTCATTAAGGCAGGCAAGATATTTTTCCAGCCTGAGATCAAAGAAATGCTTAGAAAGCAGGAAAATCCTTTACGTTTGGTGACTTGCTGGTCGTCTGGTGACATTGCACACTCTGTACTTCCTTTTCATTTGTCCACAGTGTGTTATCTCCACCTTCAGACCTAAAAGAGTGGAAAACACAAATCACCATTTCCCCAAATTCAAGCTGTGAGACCTAAACCGCTACACCAGACCAGTTAAACAGTGTAATAAAGCCACTCTCTCTAGCCCCAAAGGGTAGCCCAGACAGAACTCAAAAAGCAATTTACAGTCTTAGAACTCAAAACTCCTGAGCTACAACCAAAGTTCAGCACAGAATTTTAGGCACAAGATGAGATCCCAAAGCCCCCAGAGTTCACAGATGACTCTGAGCACATTCTGCAAATTCCAGTTCTGTACCTCTGAGGAAGTCCAGGATGGGGAAAGGACAAAAAGGGCACCCAACCTCCTTGAAACAAAACTCCTTGTTTATACTTTCTGTCTAAACATATGGTGTCTGTAAGACCTCCAGCTATTGCAAGCCAGCCTGAACTCCTGAAGTGGGGCTGTGGGTGGAGTGGAATACCCAAACAGCCTCTCTGGGAGCTCATGGGAATGAGGCCACAGTCAAGCAATTCAGTGCCTGATTATTTTTTCAAAACATTTCCAACCAATGCAAACTCAGGATTTATTTGTATTTCCCTTGCTAACTTCTACTTGGGCAAAGATAATTTTGTTGACCTTTTTTGGAAACACAAAAGGCAGGTGCAGGATGGATTTATGGATTTTGTTTGTCTCTTATAACTGACTTTGTACCAAGAGGATCAGCAAGGAAGGATCTCCATTTTTCAGAAAAAACCTACAGTGAGCAAAGTAAGATTTCTCCCTCCTGTTCTCTTTGATTCAGCCACTACACACTAGAATAACTGTAATTCATTTCCTATTTTATTAGGAGAGTATATGCAGGACAGATGTTTAAGTATGCAAAACCACGTGGCCAAATTATTAGTAAAATCTAAAATATGAAAAACCTGACATCAGTAATTGGAAAAATTTAAGACTGGATAATTAACAAAAACATGAAATCCCAATCTTTGCAAACACTTAGAAATCATCAGATTAGGAACTGGAATAGCTTTGTCATGGAAGTGGGACTGGCACTACTGATAGGTTTTTTAAAAGTGAAAAATATGAAATTTTTGCCTCCCAAGAAGGCAACTGCTACAGAAAATATTTTAAACATGTAGTGGTAACATATCAGACAGAATACAGCAGCTGTATATAATTTATTTATTACCTTTTATTTCTTTGGTAAACTTTACCCTTTGGGAATCTGTCAGAGGTTTTTGTTGTTCTTCAATACTTTTGAAGTCCAGAACTTCACATACAAACTCAATAACTGGCTGTGCTTTGTAAAATGCAGTTGCAGACACTGCAGACAAAAAGGTTAATGGTGTGTTACAACAATACAGAGGAAATTCTTCAGAAATCCAGCAAATGGAACTACATTTTTGCCTTTCCATTAAAGAGGAAGAAGAAACAAGACAATACTTCATAGTACCTACCATCAATATTTAACATCATTTTCCATAAGGAAGGTCTGACTGACTGATGGAAGCCAAACCAAACTTCTCTGCCACCACCCAAAGGATTTGAGCACCCTTCTGATGCTGTAAAGAAGGATCTCCCCACAGGAGTATACCTGCAATAAAGCAAATAAATTCACATCAGAAAACTAAAGCAAAAATTGCCATAAAGTCATAATGCCAATTCCTATTCACAAAAGCACAGAAATGTCAGTGTTTCAAATTACCAATTATGTGGGATTCCTGGCAGGACTTGGGATACACCTCTCCAAATCCAGCTTGTTACAGTAAGAAACTGGTTACTACTCAAGTTTAAATTTATTTTCAGTATAGTCCTTAATATATGTAATAATTCCAACAAAAAGCATTAACAACTTTTTATTTGCATTCTATTAAAATTTCAGCTGTGCTTCTGTAAGAAAATAATTAAACATCTCTGCTACTAAAACACCAAAGTAATAAACTCTCCCCATACTCTGAAATATGCAGACATTCTGTGTGGGTAAACAAGTCATCTAACAAATATTTCTGATCCATCTTTCATCTTGGTAATTAAGTACTGCACACTTAATAGCAAACAAATCATATCCAGAACCAATGTGTTCCTCTGAACAAAGATACCTAACAGTCTGGGCTGTTTTCTGTACTGTAAAACCTGATTAAAGTAATTTTACTTACTTTTATCCTTAATATGAGGATAAAGTCAACATACCATAAGGCTATCTAAAGTCATTTACATAAATGGAACTCAAATTACCTGTCCAACCCTTTGAAATGGGAAAGTTCAGCCCTACTAAACTTTGTTCTTTGCTTACTAATGGAATATAATTTGCACAGTGGTCTTAAGTGACTTGTTTCCTAGCAGCAGAATTAAGCCCAGTATCTCTCGGGTGTAACTGAAAATGCTGTAGATCCCACTCATTTGGAAAACAAAACGAATCATTTTCAAGTTTTTGCTATCAAAAGAGCCACATGGGGTGACATTCACGTCCCCCTAGCACAGGATCCTTTATACAAAATGGGCAATGAACATCTGTCCAAGGGCCCACAGGAACAGGGTACGGAGTTGTTTTAAGCCCACCTTTCCACATCTACCAACCTCCAAGTACTTCCCACTGGGGCAGAGCTTCCTTCTGCAAGGCTACAGAGCAAGGAGGGATGGCAGAGCAGCCCTGAGAGCACAAATGTGGAGCCAGGCTCAACCCACGGGGCGAGGCTCTGCTGGCCAGGCTGGAGGCTCCAAACCCCCCTGGATGGGCAGGAAAGCACCACAAGGCCTCTTCCCTGAGGGAGCCACGACTGTGGTTGAGCTGTGGGAGCACAGCCTACCCAAAAAGCCACCAAAGGGATTCAAACAGCACCTAAAGCACACCAAGGTGTTCCCCTCACCTCATGGAAGGCAAGTGCCTCATCACTACATCCAGTGCCTGGATGGTTTCAAACGGGACACTTGGCAGCCGGCCAGAAAGAGCATCATGTAAAGCCTGCAAACTCACACAGGACATCCACTTTATAGCCACCTTAAATATTCTGTCCTTGCCTTCTCCTGGCAGCGTGACCTCCAGCTCCACCTGCAACAATGCCAAACAACAAACCAAGATGATTCTTTCCATTGAGAGGGGGGAGAATGGAAGGGGCTTGGAGGGGATGATGGATTCCTCTGAACAGCACCACGAAGCAGGGGAGGAGACAAAAATCAGTGATGAAGCAACAGCACACGTTAGGTACAGCCTCTTTTTACAGCTACATCTTCCCAGAGGGGTATTTCAGCAGCCTGGCACATTTCCCAGCTGGCAGCTATCTCCTGCTGAAGCAACCCTGGCATCTGGAGGTGCTTGGATCAAGCAGATCTCAGCAAAGATCCCATAACCTGATTTCAGATCCCTACCACGTCCCAGTGCATCACTGCTCATGTCAGCTCCTGCATGCCTAAAATAAAACATGGGCTGTCAGCACCTGCCAAGATTCATGAATTCCTGGTACTTGCTCTCCACAGCAGAGTGCTTGATACACTCTTGCTGCAGACACAGGTCAAGCAAGAGAAGATAGAAGCTTTAAAATGAAAAAAAAATCCCAAACACCAACGCCCCCCAAGAAAACAGAAACCCACAAAACCCATCAAACGAAAATACTCCTATTTTTAAGTACCCAAGAAAAAATAAACAATGACCCCAAAGTACCAGTGATGGTATCAGGGAGGAAACAGGGGCACTTCTTTGCCATGTTGTGCCCTGCTTTGAATTTTTGGTCTTAAAAACAGTGGCAAACTACATCACGGTCAATTATTTCAGCCAATTACTTGCAATTATTGGTAATGCTGATTTCTTCTCATTCTTAAAACAAAGAAAGTCTGAGCACCAAAGTTCTCAAGCTGACTAAAATTAAGGCTTGTCTGAAAAGCTCAGCAGCTCTGGGAGTGACTACAAGAAATAACAAGATCAGAGTATCCTTTGTGCTGGATACAAACAAAAACGTTGTATTTTCCTGTCCCAGCAAACTTGCAATTTAAATATAAAAGGCATCCACTTAACAGACAAAGTGTAATTAGTGGGCTAGCAAAAATGAGACGTGGGTAACAGCAAACTAATACCTGAATCCGGACTCTTGCAACAAGTTGTCTCTTCAGTCCATAAACAGGAAGGAAATATAAAACACAGATAAGAGGCCTTCCCATGTGCCCCAAAAATGAGTTGACCATCTATAGCAGGCACACAAAATTGCTCTTACAGCTGCATCTCTCCTCCAGCACAAGCACCATTCCCCAGGAGACTCCAGCAGAGCAAGGAGCTGCTCAGCTGTGGGGGAGCTGGGGAACTGCAGCCTCACCTGGGCTCACAGCTGAGAACCTGGCCCAGGCCAACCCTGCTGGAAGCTGTGCAAAGAAAGGGCTGGAAGCTTTTCATGAAGCCTTTTTTTTTTCCACCACACCATCTAAAGGTCCTCAGCTTGCATCTCATTGCCAGCAGATGTAAGGTGTCTGGCACACCTGAACTGTGTTTTCCTTTCAACTTCTCCAAATCAAATTTCCTAATTCCTGCTTGAACAACGTGGCCTAGTGCAAGGTGTCCCTGCCCATGGCAGGGCTTGGGACAGGATGGCCTTGCAGGTCCCTTCCCAGCCCAGCCATTCCATACTTATTCCCAATACTGTTCATACACAACTCATCTCATTACCCACCACTTTGGTGCCCTTCATCTAAGAAAAAGGATTTAATTTTACTTTTTTTTTCCTCTCCTGGTTTCAATTTACAAAACTCCTTCACCACGATGGAATGGAAGATGATGAAGAAAGGGAATTCCTGTGTTGCAGTACCCTTGCCCCTGGTGGAAATAAAACACCCAGATAGAAGAATTTCTATTCCAGGTGCTTGACTACAAATACCAGTTTAGCAGAGCTGTGACTGCTGAATTTGGCCCAAACAGTTTCTGCTGCTGGGTCTAACTCCACTTCAAATGAGTTAAATTAAGAGGCACTGCTCAAATAAGTAAAGTTTAAATCCAACTTTACTATTTTTTTCCTTAAATATCTCACTTGATTTAGATTTACACACTACTGAAAAAAATGTTTATTAAAAAAAAATCTTTAAAATATTAAAAAATGTGTCCTTAGTCCACATCCAAGAAATCACATATACTTTTAGGCACTGCTTATCAGAATTATTCTCTCTCCATAATATTTTATTTATCCCACTCTGTACTCTTAAGGACAAATGACCACACTCATGTTAGGCAGAGTAAGCAAAATACGAAAAAAAATAAGACAAAATAGTTTTAGATGGGAATTTTACTATGTCCTTTACTACTGGGGATAAATTCTAAAGCAAAATTTAAGTTTTGATTTATTATCTAGCACCAAATAAAAAAAAAATAAATTACAATCTCAGTCACTAAGCTGCTATCTGGTAGACCCACTGCTAACCTGCAGCAGTTGACATAATTTTGCAGCTAAGTGAGCTAAATGAAAGGCATTTTACTGTCAAGATGTGAAAAATCAAGCCTATAGAAAAATTTCAAAGCCATTCTTAAAAAGGATAGGCCTTGAGGCTGATGTGGTCTGAATGACTCCTACAAATCAATATATCACTGTTTAAAAGTTATAAAGATTAAACCTGATCATGTGTTTCTGAGAAATTCTTAGTATTCCTTCTTCTCCATAGAACATATGCAACATCACATGATTATTTTATCATGATTATTTTATCATGCTTTGAGCATACAAATGTGCCTTTTCTCTGTTAATCCAAGGGCTTTTCCTTCCCAGGAATTCAGAGGAAAACAAGAACAGTTTCCAATGAAATATTTGGGTGCTAAACTCCCATGGACTTGTCTGGAAACCTCAAACTATGGATGTAGGAAAAGAGCTCTGCTTCTGTCATGTAAAGAGTCTTCAGCAGCACCTCAAACAGACAACATCAGAGGAGCAAGTTTGTGGCCACAGACAGGATTAACATCTTCCTTCTGGAAAAGGCAACAGCAGCAGCACTTCTGTATCAAACTGCTGCTTGGTCCATCCATAATTAATTACTGTTTTTCTAATTAAAAACGAATTAAAATGTAGGTTAAGATACATCAGTTGCTCTTGAATCTGGCTAGGTGAGAAAAGTTTCAAGTTCAGTTAAAATTAAATTCCAGCTTTTAACTGCAGAAGGACATTTTAGGGGAATACAAAAGCAATGCAGGAATTGAACACAAAGCTGCTGTTAAAGGTGACTTGGGTTTGCAGTGCAGAACCTACAAGGAAACAGGAGACATTAACACCTTCCTACCTTGGCAGTGTCCTACACACTTCTTTCTTCTCAATGTGTACAAGTAAAAACTAAGAAAACATCATGTTAATATTTACATACTCCATATTTGTTCTGAAAGGTCTAAAAAAATGAAGAAATTCAAGAACAAAATAAGGTACAATAAGGAAGGAATGAAAACAGGTTTGATAAACACAAAATCCAAGCAGGAAAGTGTTTATATAGAAAAAAAAAAAGTTGTGAAAGAAGCAGAGCTGTCAGCAAGGACAAAAAAAAACAAGCCCAGAGCAACCACTGCTGACAAGAGCTGAGGACAGAGTGCATTAATTAACTTAAAAGAACAATAGGAGAGGAAAAAACCTGGGTAATTTGGTGTCAGCCCTCTGTTTAGCATCAGTTCTTCCACCACCAATGTATACTGCAAGTAAATTAAGGTCTTCCACTTGGATTAATCATTGGTTTGTTCATGAATCTTTTCAATATGATCCTAAGTGTAATCAGATGTGCAGCAAACTTGCTACATTTGTTATGTACAGAACAGTCAAAAAAAACCCAAAAAAACCCTAAAGAAACCTAATCTAATTATGCTGGAGGAAAGTCCTAATACCTACAAGCTTTACACGGGTTTAAATCATACTTAAACCAATTTAGCACAATGTAAAAATTCCCTTCATTAAGCTAAATTTCCCCACATCTGATTTAAAACAGCTCAAGATTTATCTCTTTTTGCTCTTTCCTCCAGTGTAACATTAATATTTGTAGAGCAGAACAACTAACAAACTCCTACATCCCACAGGAAACAGGGAAAAAATAGGAGTTTATTGAAATTGAACCTAAATATGAACCAGAGGTGAAACCACCTAAACTACCTCATGCTAAACTCCACTACAAACACCGCTCAGTGACCACCATTCCCAATGATCACTGCTCTGGCAAGACTGGGAACTGGATGAGATGTTCCTTCTGTGCCTGCTGACCCCACAGGATTCCCTTCTTGATGTTTGGGATTTAAACCCCACATACACTAAATTATACAGGGTAAAATTGAAGTCTAGGGACAGTGTGCCAGCAGGAAATGCTCCTGATGCCCCAATTCCCCTGTGTCTGTGCACATGAACATTGCAACCCAAACCTGGGAAAAGGCTGACTTCGAGGGTTTTGTTAATTCTGTCCCACCCAAAATGCTTATGTGGTCAGAGCAAGTAGGGTCAACTTGCATCTCATGAAGTCTCAGTACATCTGAGGATTAACATGATCCCTGTTTATCCTCCATAGAGAAACCATTTTTTGTTTACCTTTACTTATTAAATGCAGAACTGCATACTTGTCATAATGTATATTGTCCATCAGCCACAACTTGGAAAGCATTATAGGGCAACTCTGAGTGAATCCAGAGCTGTTTAAGGCCCAGAGACTCCCACCAAGTATCCTTCCACCTTCGGCAAATACTTGTGTGCCAAAGCTGTAGGAACTGCAATATTGTAAGTAAAAGCAGAGGGGAAAAAAATTCTCTAAGATTTTAAATGATTCCTTTATAGTTTTCCCAGATGTTACCTTATCGGTTAATGAAGAATAATTAACACTGGAGTAGAGACTGCAACATTCACTGAAACAGATTGGGGGGAATTAAAAATTACACCTAAGAGATTAAGAGCTTGATTCAGGGAGAAGTATTCACTGTGTCAAGCATTGCACAGGCACACAACATGAGACAGCAAAGAACAGCCTCAACTGTTCTGCAGCAGCTGAATTTCAGGAGACCTGAGCAATTCCCAGTTTCCACATTTCTCTGCATTTCCCTTTTCTACTTTACATTTTATTTTTACGTGCTTAAGTTGTAAACAACTCCTAAGAGATAGGACAGTCCTCCCCTGCACCCCCAGCAGAAGGGAACCACTGCAGTACCAAGAAGAACGACTGTGCCCTCCCTCAAGTGCTCATCTAAACCAAAAAAAAGCACAGAAATTCAATGTGGTACTAGATCACAGATGCACAGGCTAAATGATTTTACAGGGCTTGTGTGTTAGCAAGTTCCAACAGAGGCCCTTCCACTCCAGCAGGCCATGGGCAGAGCAGCTCCAGGCAGGGCCCAGAGAGGTCACCTCCCCACAGAGCTGGCAAAGCCAACAACTCCAGCTGCCCCAGGGCAGGGATTGCAGGCCTGAACCTGTGCAGTGCACATTCATTGGGCTCTCAGTCATAGAGGATTAGGGAAGAGATGTTCCAACACAGGCAACAGAGAGATGGAAGAGCTTCTTCCAGCTACTGATAGTGAGAATAAGCTTAGAGTGGGCCTTGATGAGATTAGTGAGGTGACACAACAGCTTGGTGCTGCCCAGAGCAGCATTTTCCCTCCCCTTTCCCAAACTCAAGTGCGCTCTCACTTTCTCCCTCGTGCCAGTCTGGAGCTTGTCTGTGTCTGGGGCAGCTGATGCAGCCCCCAAAGCAGCAGAAACCTCAGCAGTGGGGAGAAGAGAGGGAGAAATGAAGGGACACAGAACAGGGAGTGATCCCTTGGGTAGCAACAAGCTCGGGCTTGTGTCCTGGCCAACCACACCCTGAGCACAGTGACAACAACAGAGACATCTACTCCAGAAACAGAAAATCAGAAACAGAAAATCAGCTTCCCTTAGTTAGCAGAAATATTCTGCAAATATCACATTAAAATCTCTACAAACTTTTCTATTTAAAACTTACTTTATCTCTCCCAATGGGAAGTGGCATAGCTGTATAAAGGTTTTTTCTTCCATCAAACACTGGTTTGCGATCCCCAAAAATCTGGGTTTTAAAGTGCTGAACCATATGCTCCACTATTTCTCTGAAAACAGAAAAAAGTTAAGTTAATTCAACCTTTTCCTTTGAATGTCAAGTAGCAGACAAACACTAACATTTATCAATAGAGGCATTAGGCAAACGAAAGGTAAATGAACTTTTGTGTATTAATGCCAAGATTTGTTTGACAGATCTGAATTAAAAGCAACAGACTAAACTGTTTTCTTAAAACTATTTTTAGTTTTTTCAGATTTAAACTTTCCTTCCTCTTTTCTGTGATGTACTGGAAGAGGTGAAGTGAAAGCTTGTGCTCTCTCAAGCTCAAAACAAGAGGTGTGTGGTAGTTCCTGGGGCTTCTGCTGCCCTGTCCTACAACCCTTTCTGCAGAGGACCCCGGACCAACAGCTCAACAGCCTGAGAAGCTTTCAAAAATATCATTATCCCATCTTACAGCTCCAGTGTAAGGACACCAGCTTATGACAACAATGATATCAAAATTCCTTGCAGCTCACTGAGAAAAATAACTTTGAATTGCAGTTTTTTTCGTGAACACAACAAAACTGGGATCCATCCAACAGAACTGGGTATGTGCATTCAGCAGGACCTGCGAATATTAAAAGTTCACATTCATTTAAGCATAGCTGGAATTAGGCTGCATGTTTGTATGAACAGGGAAACCACTCACACAGTTCTTCTCAAACCACAGTGTTTACACACTGGTCATGCAAAGCAGCCCAGCAGTCAGTGAGAGGTCAGCTGCAATAATGACACCTTTTGAAGCCAAAGGTCTTTGGTCCCAGTGTCCCAGAGACATCCTTCAGGCTACCTGGAACAGCCCAAAGCCCTCAGCAGTCTGAACACACAGCCAGGGGCAAGAGGTTCAAGTGCCACAGAAGGGAAACCACTGCTCCTGCAGTACTGCTGACAACTTCAGCTCAGAGATGCTGCACGTGGCTGTTTCATGCACCCTCCCTTGGCAAGAGAATGATCCCAGCACACAGTTAGATATTACAGTGCTGCAAAATCTGAGAGAAAACTGAACTCATTCATGAAGAGAATTAAGACTGTTTTAATTGGCAATTTCTTTGCTGTGCCCCAGGGCTTATCTTGAAATAAGATGTGACCACTGAAAGAAACTCTGACTGCCTGTGAAGCATGAACCAAACCTGACCCAGTAATATCTGTCTCAGGTCTGAGTGTCTGAGTGAACAAGTACATAATTGGGAGGGTGGGAGGAAGGAGGTACTTTCCAACCTTAAATTTCAGATTGAGCATGGAAACCCCACTCTCTTTCTGAGCAAGTTCTTTCAATTGTGTGAAGTGCTTTATATAAAATAATGAACACTTCCACTTAATTAATGTTTTCAAGCTTCAAACCACATCCACATTTAGCAATGGTGCTTCTCAGCTGTGGGTGGAGATATTTTAATGAAAAGTAAGTTATTTTCTCCATGTGAAGTTCAAAGAAGAGTTATTTACCACTTCACTAACTTCAGCCCTTTGGGACTGCTGTTCTACCAAGCTCATGCAAGCAGACCAAGGACCCTGGGCTGTCAACTGCAGGCAGAATTCACCTTGCACCTTGTACAAATCCTCAAGAATTAAACTGAGGGCACCCACAGTGCAGAACCAAACTCACACTGCCCACTCTGCCTGTCCAACTACCCAAAAAGACCTGGCCTTTCTGCAACCTATAAAGAATTGCAGCCAGCCTGTGTTAATTCAGGAGCACATTGTCTCAGCTTTGTGTTTCCCAGGCCTGCTCCAGCTCTTGTCTCAGTGTGGAACTTGCTCATACACTGGACACATCCTGGTCTGCAGGTCCACAGTGCAATCTGGAATAAAACTGAAAAACGAAGCTGGGACAGATCAGGGAGGAGAACAAAAAATAAAATTTCCCTCTCTGTTTTCTAAAGGTTACAACATATAAAGTAATGATAAAAACTACTTATGTACATGTGAATTACATAACCAAAATACTAGAAATGTGCATGCCAGCTGTAAAAAAATCATTCAGAATTGGATTTCATGTGCATCCTGCATAATCCTATATATGTATATATAAGTACACACAGACATACAGGGATACACATAGGACTAAAAGGTCACAGCTCACAAAACCCAGGGGCAGGTGAGTGCAGGTACATCTACAGCATAGAGCAGTAACCACTCAAAAGAAATAAAACACACCTCAGCAAGTGAATCCAATTTGTATTCTTACCACACTGCACTGAGAAACATCCACCACACCACTGCTGAATGCACCTATGACATCTTTGCTTACTGCAAAAGGCATTTAATCTGTGTAGCTTTGTACCTGCTCCTGTTACCACAACAAAAGAGCAGGGACTAACCTGACAAAGTAGAGCAGGTCTTTAGCTGGCATTGGAGAAAGAACTTGCAACTGAACATAATATGCCTTTTCAGTGAGAAAAACTGCTTTAATAATTATGCTCTTTGCCATTGGCAAGCACCCACCCACTGGCCTGTGAAGGAGGTGATCACCCAGAAAATCCACACGAGCTGTGCAGCACTTGGCTCCCAGAGGAGCTACAGAGGCACTCGGGATCAGCCAGCAGCAGCTGGCAGGGCTGGAGTGGTTGCAGGGAGATCAGTGAAGGAAAGCAAAGCTCTCTTGGCTCCCACTATTTAAAAAATGACTGCTCCAAGTGTTCTTCAATTCTCCAATGTAGTAAGAGCATCTCAGTGAAATCAGCAGTTGCCCAGGGGCAAGCAGAGAGTTCAGCTTAACACACTCAACAACAGTGTTTGCTTTTAAAATTAACCTCAGTTCTCAACTAGGTGAAAAATTAAAACTTACAATAGACTACAGGGAAAAAAAAAAGCAGGGCAGCAAAGCACAGTGATGCTGCTTTGTGAACACACTGTCATTACCAACTCCTCAGTGAAACAACAAAAATGCCCTCAGGTTTATTAACTCCCATGAGGATAACCGTGGCTTTCAGGTGGCATTTTTTGACTCCACACTTTGTTCATCCTCATGACTGCATATTCCACCCATGTGACCTTTTTCAACAAGGAAAGGCTTTGCTCTTGAATATATAAACAGGCCATTCTGCTCCTCTACAGTCAAGATGTAGGTAGTTATGATGATGACACTTGTGGTTTCCAGTTAGTGCCAAGTCTTGCTCTCAAGTTTCACTTCTGGCAACGCTGCTCTTTTTCAAGTCAATGAGGTTGCACACTCTGACTAACAGGGCACAAATGCCAAATGCAAGACCTGACTGCTTGTTTTCTTGGCCAGCTGATCCATGTTTTCACCTTACTATCTGTTTCAGGAGCATAGTTTTCCCTTGTATAGAACCTACTGATGAAGGATCATTTCTTACCTGATTTGGTACCTCCATGATCCTTTCCCTCAAACAAATGGGGTTTGCCCCACCTAGTGAGTAGGGAAAGGTGGGAAAACAAGCTGGTAACAGCAACTCCTTGCTGAAGGATTCATCAGCTCATTACACTCCAATATTTAACCAGGCAATACTAAATCATATTTATCAAGTTGGCTTATACTGACCCAGCCTCACTAGAGCTAATACAGTTTATCCATCTGTCACCAGTGGCTTCCATCAGCAGCATCTTAAGATGCTGACAAATTCAATCCAAGTAAAGACTTGGAGAAGGAAAAAAAAAAAAAAGGATATGCATATCCTGTTGATGGATATGCAAACTTGGAAGTGATCAGTATAATCAGTGATTAAAGCCAGACACATCTTCCCAGACACCGATGAAGGCACCTGGCTCCAGCATTGTCAAAATAAAACAAGACTGCAAATAAACTGAAGAAAGGCAAAGCACAGTATTACCTGTTAACTCTTCTAGGACATTTTTCTGGTTTTATATCCAATTCATAATGGTAAATATCTATTTTAGGAATGTCCATTTCAAAGAAGTTGGCCTGCAGTTTGATTGTTCTCCCAGAAGTGCCAAAATCTGGTCGAGGAGGAGGTTTAAAGGCATATCCCTGTATTGGTGGTGGCAATGGTGGAGGAGGGGTGAGCACTGAAAAAGAGAGAAAGCACAACTTAGCCATCAGCTGTATCAAACTGACATTTGAACAAATATACAGGCTATTTGACCAGGGAAGCACAGCACAGTTAAACCATGACTCTTTTTAAACAACCTAAAAAATAATAAAAAAAAAAAAATTCCAACCCCCACTTTCAGCAGACCATGAATACTTTTTTCTTTCTTTCTTTCTCATGCTGGTTCATCATTTGTTGTGTTTCCTGCCCCAATTACTGAACTAAATCTCAAAATCAGTTGCATTTTCCTGTACCACAAGTCAGCTGGGTGGGAATGTCACACGCCAAGCAGGAAAGAGGAAACCAAGATTTTCCTTGCAGGGAAGAACCTTGATTTCAAAACAGACCTAACCACATTTATTTGAGCAAACACCTATAAAATGGAGTTTCCACCATTGTCCTCTGTGCTGCAGCTCTCTGCAAAATACTGTATTAGAACTAAACTATATCCTACTGCTTCCTTTATACAGAAAACAGAGCAAACACTCTACTGCTGCTGTGCTAAATTCTTGAGCTCAAACGTGAGCTGTTGCTCCGACAACCTGAAGCAGAAGCACAATGACTGTTTGCCATTGTTTCAATCTAGAAAGTCTATTAAAAATCCAAGGAGGAGTGTGTAATGTACCAGCTCAGGTATGCAAAACTCCTGCAGCCTCAGTACTCAGGTGTTCTGTGCTCTGGAGCAATAACAACCTGCAGCAAAATCTTCACATGTGAAATAACCCAGGAGGCTTCTCATTCCTTATGTAAGAATCCAGGTGTGGTTTCCTGGGATTATCAAATTCAGTTCTCTGCTAGCACCAGAAACAATCCACATCCCTGCATTAACAGATCAGTCACCACTTTTCCACCCTCCCTTTCCCTACTGGAAAGCTGTTCCAGAACTGGGATGCTCTAATGCTCAGAAACATCCTTCCATTTTTATTTATTCCTTGGCATGTTATACTTGCTGGCCTTGCTGAGTACTCCTGACTGCATTTTTAGATTTAAACCGAATTCCCATTTAATTTTAGGCTATACTCCTCCTGTTAGTCCCTTCTCATAAATCAGGCTTCATCATTCTCATCCTTCCAGTCATTTTTCAATCCAATGCATTTGGAGCTTTCCTTTCCTGAAAAAGACAAGGTGATAACCACACTGGTGCTTTCATCTCTCAACTGGAAAAGGCAGATTAATGAGCCCTAAACTGCTTTTGCCTGCTGTACCACTGCCTTGTAAAGGCCATTCAGTGACCAGTCAGTGCATGTGCACCTGCCTCAGTTGTTACCATCACCTCCCAGTTCCCTATCAACTCCCAGGTATATTGACTTTAATATATCTATTTTTCTAATCCATTATCTGCTGCTTTCTGAAGGATGCTCAGATTCTCCTTTTCTATGACAATGCCTCCTACACCCCTTGATGAAGTTTGATGTACTTATTCCTAACATTTATGCCACGTTTGCTAATTAAATAGTAAGACCATTCTCAATATTAGTAGCATCATTTCCCCACTTTACCCTTCAACACCTCCCATGGCCAGTTTCCCACTCATCAGGATCTCCTTATTTTTATCATCCCACTAACTTGCAGCACCACCTTCCCCATACACCAAATATTTAAACAGATTTAACACTGGGAAAATGATAAGGGTGTTTGTTATTATTTTTTGAAAATCTTGTTTCTGATCTTGTCTGCCAAACATATTCTAAGGCATCCACCCTTTTAATTTATGCTACCAAAATCCAATTTCCTTTTTCCCCTTCCTTTTATAAACACTGTCATTAAAGCCTGTGATTCCCCAACACTAACTCCACCAACACACTTGTTGCTGAAGACCTGCACTTCCATGACCTAAAACTTCAGGTTTCACTACTTCAGTTTTGCCTTCAGTAGCAATACAGCAATTTTCATTTTAATATTTTCCATCCACGTTGCCTTTGCAGTGTCAAACTGGAGCAAAGTATCAGCTTAGCTGCAGACTCCTCTCTGTAACCCAGTCCAGCCACGGCAGCCCATCTCCCTCTGCATCGGGCCTTACCCACTTCCATCCCTCCAGGCAAGGCAAAACACCCAGCTCACTAATTCTGCCAATTTTTGTTCTAAATTCCTACACATCTTGACTTTTAAGACATGAATTTCAATCTTTTCTCAACACTGACAGGCTCTTTGCTAAATTCATATTTTTCTGACGGTGATGAACTCACTCAGGTGGCCCTGCAGTCACCATATCCCCTTGTTTGGTGTGACAAATTCAGTGTCTCTGTCACTAAATGGAAAGAACCTGCTGTGGATAAGACACCTAACTAAGTTATTTACAGCATTATCACTACAGCTGGAAAGTAACACAAAAAATACTCCCACAAATACTTGCACTTGCAATATGCCAAAGGTTTCTGTGATCCACTTCCAAATCTGATCAGGAGGATGTGCACCTCTACTCCTCCAGAAGCTTGGCCACCATCATTTTCCCCACCCCCAATGTCTCCCACATATTTTTTCAGTCATTCTGTGGCTGAATCCTTTACAGATCACTACTACACATATTTTTAATTACATCTTTCCATAATAGAACGTTCCCATTTGAAAATTCTGTCCTAGCCATTAACTTTATTCTGTGATTTTTCACCCATTCAAAAATATTTTCATTTCTTTGCCCAGGTTCCTGTATTCTAACATTTCTATTTCTTGTTATCCATGCTCTGCATTCCAGCTGCATTATGCATTGCCTTACCACTATTACCTGGCCAATTGTTATCAATATTAAGCATTTCCCTTCTCTTTGCTGATGATTTTTATGTTTTCTAACATTTCTGTATCTACTGCCACAATCTGACTCCACTGCCCTTCCTCTTCTGTACCAGATTTGGTATGTCATGACTAATTTTCAGAAATGCAAAAAAAGTTAAACTTAAAAATCAGAAGTACAAAGACAAGCATCATGGAAGGGGACACAATCCCACAAGCTCTTTATGCTGCCAAATTAAGTAATTTTGTAATTAAGCAATACATCCTCCTCCCTCTGTATTAAAATGGGATTGTTCAGTGCTTCACAGGGGTGTAACAGAGCCATATCTGTAAGTGTTCAGGGATCAACACAAACTCCCATCGCTCAACAACATCACTGCATTCCTCCACTGGAGCTTTAGTGACAAACAGCAAATAAAAGGGAGGGCTCACACTCATTTTTGAGAATAATATGAAATGCTGAGAGCAGCACAGACTCCTGGGGAAGGATGTGAACACACAGTTTTTACAACCTGCACGACTCAGGGAGAGGAAAAAACCACCAAGCTGCCCAGAAAGCAGAGCCACTGCCACCCTGTGTTTTCATTTTAAGCAGTTTTTTCAATTATTTGGGTTTTATGATCCAATTAAAGGGGTCAAAAAAAAAAAAAAAAAGGAAGCTATTTCTGGCTCAACTCCCAAGGCAAACTTATTTAGGGCAGGGTGTTGCTTCAAGGAGATAAGTGCTGTTTATTAAACAGCAGCAGTGACCCGATAAGCACCCAACCTACATTGCTGCTGCCTAAAACAGACACGTTGTGTCAACTACAGCACTGAGGGATGGGAATGGGACTGCAGGGGAAAAAAAAAACGAAATATTGTAACCACTGATCTGAACTCACTTTTTGGACTACTGCCTCAAATTAAGAATGCAAAATCAAACTACCTCGTGTAGAACTCATTCCAGCAACCAGCTGTGAAGGGCAGAATCACAAAATACTGAATTTGGTGCTGACAGAACAGAGTAACAAGGCTCAGATTTCTCTCCAAACATGATAGAAGCCTCGAGCCTCCATCAAATTGCTACTCCAAGTGATTCAGCTGCCCCTTCTCCCTGTTCAAGCACTGCTGCAGAATTCCCATCACTCCCTCACTTTTAAATGTGACAAAAGCTGTACCAAATACAGGAGTATTTTCCTTAGTGCAAAGGTTCCTGCTGGGAAGCTTTTGCAGCCTGATGAGGTGTTACAGAGGATCCCACTGGACATCTGAGCTGGAAGTGATGCCCTGCCCAAGGAAATTGCCAAAATTCCTGTGGAGATGCCTTCATGGACACAGATGATGCTTCTGGAGACACTATTTCAAAGGGTTGGAAAATCGACATGCATTCCTGGATTTTACTTTTAAAGTGCTGTCAAGGGAGGAAGGAATTAGAAAAAAGATGAAAGACTAATAAACTGGAGCATCCATGTGCTAAGTACTGGAAGCTCTTCACTCATTTGTCAGATGATAAACTGAATCATGAGAACGTTTCAGCCTTGATAGGATGATTGAGACCATCAAGAGCCCCACTTTCAAAGTGTGAATTAAGGTGAGCTGGGTGTGGAATAATGAGGTGCCTGTATGCTGTCTTCAGGCTCACTTTTATCAGGAAAGAAACCAGACTTCCTGTTATAATTCATCCCATTTACATCAACTTAATGTTCATAGCTATCAATCTTAAAATTAGCAATTTCTACCAAAAAAAAAAAACCTGGAAAAGACAGATATTAGAAAAATAACAGTCTTGCAGCCGTTTTATGAAACAAAATTAACAATCAAGCAAAATTACTCTGTCAAAAGAGAGAGTTGGGGGGAAAGTGGCAGTAAAGGAAATCACAGAAACGCTGTGTTAGTAGAAAAAAATTTTGCCAATTGAAAACTATTGCAAAGTCAAGGCTGGCTGCTGCTCCTACTGCAGCACTGTACTGAGGATCCAGCTCAGAGATAAGAGCCAGGGAGTGAGCAGGCCAAGCCACTCCCAGTCTATAAAAGGTGTGAATGAGCCACACACCGCGAGCTTCTACTCCAGAACCCACACAATTATTTCATGATGATTTCTCGGCACCATTTGCTCCATACCCATTTCCCACACTCGATATGTTCACTTCTTTTGTCCTTCACCATTTCTTAAAGCTTAACTGCTGCTCTGCTCAGCCTGCTGGAAGTGCTGCCAGTCAGCATTAAACTTGCACGTTGCAGATTTTTTAGCAAAGAATTATGCAATTTTAATGTGCAGTCAGAGGCCTAATGAGTTAGTAAAGCAGAAGGGGCCAAACGAGTTGCATGGAAGGGCCTGTCGGCACAGGAAATCGTCTGAGCATAATTACAGCACTGCAATTATATCAATAAGTTTCCTTGTGTGGCAAGTCCTAACAGATATTTAATAATCAGGTGATGTTTTCACAACTCTCAGTAAGTTTAAGCACCAGGCTCACGCAATCTACATTTGCCAGTCTCTAAAACTATTTTTCTAAAAATCTAGTCTCTAAATGAAACCAAGGTGAAGGAAGGAAGCCTTATTGAAAGCATCACTTTGAGTTAAGGTTTCCAGTATCAGATAATGGGGCTGCTCCTCCAGATCATCACTACAGGTGTTTTCAGGCACAACCATTGTGCACATTCCTTGCTGCCTCCAGGTCAGCCACTGATGCCATCACACAGACCCAGAGAGGATGCATTGCTTCTTGGGCATAGAAAGCAGTTTAATAACTTGTCCTCAACTAGTGAGCAGCTATTTTGTCTCCAGAACTGCAATAAAAAAAAAATGTTCATCATCATCAGGTTAAAAAGAACCAAGAGTGGCAAAGGAAGAGCCTCCAGCAGCTGCAGAGGAGCAGAGGACCGTGAACAGAGTAACACAGGCTGGAAGAGACCAAACATCCAACAGAAATCCCTGACAGGATCTGCACAGAGTTTTGACATATTTTAGTTACACATATCTAGTCAGAGCAAGAAAAAAAAAATACAAGGAGTCCAGCCTTTTCTTTTTAGGACCCAACTAAAGAAAAATTTGGGGCTGTCTTCAAGTTTTCCGACAGTCTGGGGTTTAGAAAGAAGTTGAACTTCTGGCTTTCTGTTAAGAACCGTTAGGGAACGATAGGAGAGAGGCTGGCAGTGTTTTCTCTGAGATAAGGGAAACTGAAAGGTGCAGCTCACAGCCCCTTGATATTATGGGGCACAGGAATGTACATGGAACCTGTACATCTGTCTGCTGCTCATTAAGCATGTTTTAGAGTATGCAAATTAGAAGTTCTTCAGTCGAGCTATATCCTTGATTAGATAATGCACAACAAAAAAAAGTTACAGACTTATCTGTGAATCTCCAAGAATTCAACAAACCACAAGGACAGCAGAGGAGATTATATAATCAGATTTTTTTCAGTCTTGATGAAACTCCTCTCTAAAAGTTCTGGTCTCTCAGTGAGCAACTATCACACTTTCCAGCCACAGCACACTGCATGTGCCAAGGTGGGCTACAAGAACAAGGGATGGGTTAATACTGAGGGGCAGAAACAAAGGGGCTGTTCTCATATTTGGTCATATTTTAAGTCCTTTGTATGACTATTGAGATGTTTGATCCCAGTCTGCCAGATTGCTTCCAATTTCCTGGTGCTGTAACAAGAGATTAAATACCTTACCAAAGAGTAAAAGTGTTAAATAAACAGCACTGACTTTGTACCTGTAATCTCATTATGTTCAGCAGACTACCCTAGACATGGACTTTTTAAAATAATGATCACTTCCTGTGAAAGAATTCAAGCAAGATTAACTCTCAAATCAACCTTACTGACAGATGTCCCTGCCCATGGCAGGCAGGTTGGACAAGATGATCTTTAAAGGTCCAACCCAACCCATTCTATGACGATTTTGCCTGGAATAAATAATCAGTTACAGATCTACAGCTCCCTGGGTTACTCTGATTCCTTTTTGACCTCTGTAAGATACAGACATGATCTCTTCATGGTGCCACAAGAGATGTGATCCTCTGAGACCAGAATCACTCCCAGACACCAAAGGTGTGAGTGAGTTCTGCAGCCAGAGATCAAAGGGAGCACAGAGACATCAATCCAGCTTGCATTCTAAGGCAGGACCACATTTCAAAGAAGAATATATAAGAACAAAAGAACTGAAGAGGAGGAGATCAAGGCTCCAGCAGAAAGCAGCAGCCAAGACATTAAGAATGGTTCTTTCCAGCCCACAAGCTGCTTCTGGACAATGTCAACCAGCAAAAGACACCAAGTGTTAGTATTTTGCTTTCCTCCCACATTCTTCTTTCAGCCTTGACCTTCAAAGTCAGCCTCCAAATTTCGGAATCCCAGCAAGATGGTTCTCACCACGTGCAAGTGAGCAGCAGCAGAGCACCCAAGGAGCACCCAGAGTGCAGAACTTGCATCCTCCCTGCTCCCAAACCAGGTGTCTTAACCGAGCTCTGCACCTGGAATTTTACCAAGTCCTACCACAATCCTTCTTAAGGGACACAAAGAAATGCTTTTAATTACAAGCTGCAATTTGAATTAAGTCATCCAAATAGCAAGCCTCATCCAAACAATGGAGGGATGCTTACAGCTTACCCACAAGTCAGCAGCCCAGTTTGAAGTCCAATGTGAATTCAAAGTCCAAATTAATCCATCTTCAGAAAAACCTCTACTCAATGAAGGGGGAAATGGGGAACATTCTCAGTGCTATTTATCACACTTGACCATCATGATTCATACCCTTTTCCATGCCTTAGAAAACGATGTTGAACTAATTCCAGATGTCTTTTCTAACCATTTGAAATACAGAATATAATGGTATTTTCTGCATTCATAAAGAGCCTCCATTCAATACAGCTTCTGTTCTTTGCCACTCCAAAAGATCCAAAGTGAATACACACATCTTTTAAGGGGGAAAAAACCCCAACACACCAACCCACCCACAAGCACCTACTCCTCCCTCCAGGCTGTTTCTCCCCTAAAGAAGGTAAGACCAGAAATTCTGTATTCATCATCCTACGTTATGATTCCCTTACCCTTTCTTTGTATTTAGGTTAGGAAAGAAATGTGGCTCCCCCTCCCTCTGTGCTACGTGACACTTGCAACTGCACAGGGGTGTAGGAAGCAGCCTAGCCCACCCTCCACAGTCTTAAAAAAAAAAAAAAGTCACTACCAGGCTGGTAAAACTTGACTTCTTTATACACCTGGATTGACCCTCCCAAAAAATGTAACACACAAGTTTCCATCACTACTTGGTGTGAACATGAGACACACAAACACTTCCCTTCAGCCCCGAGGAGCCCCAGTCCATCCAGCTGCTGCCAAGTGCAGAAGTGGGCTCAGCAAGGGACAGGAGGCCCCAAGGCCATCCTGAAGCTCTTCAACAGCTCTGCACACCCCAGCTCTGCACACCCCATCACAAAGCACCACCAGTTCTGCACAGCTCACCATGACACTCCAGCACCTCCATCCCTCCACATCTCAGGCTTCCACAGCCTTTGTTTCCCTTAGAAATAGTAAGGGCTGCTCCCTGCATTCCAGCTCAGGGGCAGATGCTGGATAAAGTGACCTGAACCAGAGTTCTCAGCACAACGTTGCTCCCCCAGCCTGGCTCCCACCACTTTTCCCTTCCCCTGCCAGTGCATCCCTTGTCTCTCCTGCAGCCTCCTGCACCGTGAGCAACACCAGAGCCCACAGGGGCACAGCCCCACCGAAGTGAAGCAGCTCTGCCGGCTCAGGCTGCATCCCACGGCCACTGGCATCTCCTGCTGCCGTGCTGGGCCTCCCCAGCTGGGCACTGCTGCCACAGAGGCCCCAGATCCACATCCCCTGTGCCATTCACATTGTGCACTGCTTAATGAAACACAGAAGTGATTTGTCCTCAGCTCATTACAGAAAGAAGCCAGGATGGTTCTGGTCTGGGTTGTACCTCTGCAAGCACATTTCATACCCACACGGAGTCTGGCTGGCAGGATTTTTGTGTAAAATCTAAAAATAAAAATTAAGTGGTCTTCATTCCTGAAGGATTTTTAATATACAAACCTGAACTGTAGAGCTATAACTCAGCAGTAGTCATGTCTTCCTCAAAAAAAACAAATCATTTCTCATACCCACACTGGACTAATCTACAAACACACAAACACTCTCACGGTTTAGTTTCAGAATAGAAAAATTCCCAGTTAAGAGCTGAGGTTATGCTTTATTTCATCATTTTAGATAGTGAAAGCAGCTGTAGCAGCATCTTTAACAACCAATGGTATCTACTGTGGTTTCCAGAGATAGGGCTGTGGTTTTCAGCATCACTGCAACAAGGGTAAACTGCAGGTTCCTAACAGTGGAGCAACTGAGATATGGCAGAGTGTAGGCTGGCAGCAGAACTCCCCTACCAGAAATTTTTCCTATTACATGTCAGGGTTTTTTCCTCCACCTGCTTCTTGCAAGCAACTGATGTTCTCATATTACTTGATACAAACTAAAACTCAGCTGTGAAAGGTAAAAAGTCACATACAAGTTTGCTACAGAGAGGCCTCCCTGAAATTTGACATTCAAGGGAATTTGCAAATCAAACAATTGGGAAAAAAACCCACCACTGCTGTATTCATATCACATAACAAGACCCAGACAACAAAGCTTCATTTCCCTGCCCTGGTGGGAAGTTTCCTCCTTCTGAAAGAAGCTCTGACTTTTTAAACACACCCATATGCAAATATTCTGAATCCCTGTGAGTTAGCCCTAAGTATTCCCTCATTAAACATCGAAGCTGTTCCCAAAATGAAAAATTAAATGCTCTGGTTCACTGAGAAATAAATTCATTCTTCTGTATTGGTATTTCTACATGAACTTGGATTTCTTCTCTATTTCATTTTTGTTTTGTTTGTGGTTTGGATGGTTGGTGGTTTTTTGGCTTTTCTTTTTAAACCTATGTCTCTCGGTTGATTTCTCAACAGAAATGTGTAAGTCAGCAGAGCTGAAGCTGACAAGCACTATTATTCGAGAAAACTTAAGTTTCCCTGGCAGTTAAAAATCACAAACAAGAAAACTTGCTTTCCCAAAGTCTTGTCCTCCATGAGGATTTATAAATGATGAAGGAGTATGATAGGGCAAGAGTGTACAACCAACACAGAAATTAATTTTAAAAAACCAACAGAAAAGGAGCATTCACTGCAAACCACAAGTTGTATGAAAGGACAATGAAATAAGTTCCTTATCAAAGGATAAGCAAAGTCAAGAACACAGCAACATTTAGACAGGAATTCACCCTCTGTATGAACAGATCTTGTCCTTTAATAGCAAACACTTGCTAAACAAGTTTCAGAAGGTACTGAGGCCCCAGTAACAATTATGTTTTAAAGCTCTATTCATCTACATGACAGGTTTAACTTCAAACAATTTTTTGATTGATCTAGCTAAGCAAGTGAAACCTCCCCTCTTGGGAATTCTTCTAAAATTGGCTTATTTAAAATAAATCTAAATTAGCACATCCACACACACTTCCTACTACTAAATTAAAATTTAAATTTCATCATTTTCTCACATTAATAAGCTCTAACATAGATTTCATGACTAAACCAGGAACAGAAAGTATCACTGAGACAAAAGTTGCAATGCTCTGATCCATGACATGAGTAGCTCAGAGCCACCCACAACACAGCCAAGGCAGCTCCTCAGCTGGCCACAGCAGAGTCATTCTTTTCCTAGGCTATATACAAAAATCATCATTTCACTGCCTATGCACAGTTTCAGAAGTGTATTTTCAAGCTTCCCAAGACGCCACGATGAGATTAGTTTATTTCTTAAAGAACTGGAGGCTTCAGTTTTGCTCTGCAGCCCCCCTTGTTTCAGTCAAACCCAACACAGGCTGGAAGTGACACAATAAGCAATAAAATTCATGTACTGTTTAAACACATGGTCTTCAGACATCCACATTTAATGGAATTATGTGCTATGAGATTTAACTCTTGACAGAGGAGCAAGGGTTAACATTAAGAATATTCTCCACCTTCTGATTATAAAGGAGCTTGTACAAGAGAATTAAATCAGGTTGTGCTAGAAGAGCTGTTGGGAAAGACTGTGGAGCCCAAAACTGCAGATGTCTGGAGTTATTCTGTATCTCTGAACAGTTAAGTATTTTAATGCATCTCTCAAAGATGGAGACTTGCAGGACTGCAGACTTATGGCACATATTAATGTTGGGACCTGGGATGTAACAACTTCACTGCAGGTGGCAAAAAACTCACTTCAAACAAGAGAGAACACAAAGAGCAGACACAACTGAGCAGCACTACAATGAACAGAACAGGCCAAACAAATTGCAGGAGACAATGAATGACTTTGCCACACCTGTAATTAAAAAAATAAATCAATCTGTTTCACAACCCAAAGAGTAACAACGTTTGGTAGCACTGTGGACAGCTCAATGAGCACCCCATTCAAAAGACAGCACTGATGGCAGAAAGGGAGAAAAGCTCAAATCAAGCTTTGGGTTCACTTGATTATGCCATGACCCACAGCACTTGCTCATTTAAATCAATGGTTTGCTCCCACCTTGGCTGTGTCCAGTTCTGTGAAGCCATACAATCAAAAAAAAAACCAAAATTTTCTTCCCAGAAAGCCTGGGCACCAGGACCCACGCGGCTTCCCAGCTGCAGCAAAGCTACAAAGCAGGGCATTTAGGAGAAGTCATTTTGCTTGATATGAAGTGCAAAGAGAGAGTACAGAAACAGATAAAAGAATGCTCACACTAAAACTTTCTATTTGAAAGCACAAAGTTTACTCTGAAAAGAGAACAGTAAAAGCAAAACAAATCAAAATGGAGAAGTTAAAATGAATGGTACTGATCTGTGGTGCTCACTGAACAGACCACTAAATAAAACGGTCCTGAGTATATACAAATACAGGCATCACCCCAGTCTCGAGGATTTAAAAAAAAAAACACTTCCTGGACAGTACTAAAAAGTCTCCTCAAAGCACAGCTTCCTAAAGACAGCTACCAAAAGGGACTGTGACCTAACAAATTACAGCTCTGGTGTAAAACATGAGATACACTACACTACTGAACTTGTGTTAATGTTACTCAGGTCTGTCTTTTTCCAATTTTGATAGTATAAAACATATAAAGAGATGTTTAAATTCAAATGTGGGTATTACAATATATGTGGGGGAAAAAAACCCAAACTAAAATCCCCTTGCACTGAATTCAAAGGGCTGTGTTTCCCTAGTCAATAGGACAAGAGAAATTTTACATTCTAGTGGGCTGCTTTGTGAGTACATCAGGAAGGATTAAAAACAAATTAATTGGACAATGCATGGAACAGATCCCTACCCACAGCCACTACAATTAAAACTACGTAATATTTTCCACCAGAGTTGTTTTTTTGTTTTGTTTTGTTTTTCCTAGTTCATAACTTGCCAAAACTTACCAAAAATAAGATACTGGAGGCTGATTTTTGTTCATTTTCAAATTTACCAATATTTTCTGGTAGGCCGAGTATTACAAATTTCATGACTAAAAATAGGACCTAGCATTTTTCTTAAACATGAAATAAGGGAAGCAAAACACCCCAAAATTTTGACAAGCCTTACAAGTTCTGTGAAGCTGTTGTGAGTACAGGCTTAGCCCCCATGAACAAGACTTTCATTAGGCATGTGAAGTTCCTAATTAGTCAGAACTAACTAAAAGCCAATTTAGCAGAAGTTTACTGTGTTCATCAGCCACAAGTGTTTAGAAGGGCTGGTTTCTGAAATGGAAAAATCTTCCCCTCCTATACAGTTCTAAGTGGGTAGAAGAACATCATCTGATAATCTAAGACATATTTTCTCTTTTGGAGTTAAAGCATTTCTATGCCTTTCCCACCCTTCTGTGAAACAGAGGCAGATTGGTGGTGATGGCAGTGAAGGAAGGGGTACAAGTTGTGAAACAAAGAGCTTTCTTGGAAGTCAGGAAGGTTTGAGTGTTCCTCTGCACTCCTGTACATTACAACACACACACTGGCTAAGTACAAGCATACAACAATTCTACAAAAGTGAAAAACTTCAACATGAAGTAACAATAAGTGCACAAAATCCCATGTAACTGCAGTGAGCAAGAGAATCACTGCTGAAAAAGATGTTTCACTTTTCAGGAGCAAATAGGATACTTCAGTTCAGCAAGAGAAACTTTGGTGACACATTTGACATCACCAAGTATATTTTCATTGAACTTCATGTTTAAGCCACCTGAAGATAACACAGCTATCCAAGGCAACATAATGATACAACATCTTTTTCTTCCTTAGGAAAATATATTGGTCACAACATTTGAAAAAGTCACACTGTGTTTTGTAGCCTGTAACTTTGTCAACTGCACTTTCAATTTTAGGGAAAGCTCTCATGCAAAAAGAAGAGCTGAGGCTGCACACACAGTTCTCATTCCCTTCCCTGTATGTAGGAGCTTACAAAGAGTTTCAGCAATAATTTACTGTCTGAAATTAAGCCACAGAAACTGGATAACTGTGATAGCAGCAGCAGGGTAAGAGCAGGTCCACATCTACCCCCAAAAGAACAGAAAAAGCCTTTCTAAGAACAGAAGGGCAGAGTCTGACAGGAGCTCTTGCTGCTACTGAAACACAAGCTAAGAGGACACTGGTGGAGTTAAATTCCACCAGAGGAAGATGCTGCCATTTCTACTACCCCAGTTAAGGTATGAGCACACCCTTCCCTGCATCACATTTTAGAACTGAAGACTACTAAAGAGAATCAACATCCAACATCTAATATCTTCAAAAAATATATGGGAGGTAAAAACAAGTACATACACTGAAAACCAAAACAGATTTACAAGTTTCAACAATCTATTCTCAGTTTTAACAGGGTTACAACTAAACAATAAGAAAGTAACTGCAGTTCCACTGAGTTGATCAAGTTGTTTCTTGTGCTAGGAAAACAAGATTGTATTTGACATGTAAAGCCATAATCTGCTTCACACTCTTTTTCAGACAAGTCCTGCTTCAAGAATAAATTAAGATTTCAGCAGCAGGCAAGACCAAATGTCCTTTCAAAGAATAAAAGAGGAATCTATGGTGTGCAAAGTTTAGAAATACAAAACACCAAGCAGTGTAAGTTCCAGAAGTTCATGCAACTTTTAATCACGACAATATACTGCACGACAGTATTTTTATTATGCCACTTCGACACTTTTCTGTCCTTCTAGAAAAGGGACACCAAAAAGTAGCAGCATCAAACTTTTTCTTTAAAAAAGAATTTTCTCTTAGACTTTCAGATTTTTTTTTTTACTTTTCACACTTTCTTGAAGGCAAAGAAAAAGGGTATGGGCACAATATCACAACGAGTTCAACACGAAGTCAAGAAGTCAGCCGGTATTTGGGAAAAAGGAAAAGGGATCATTAGTTTCCTAACTATGGAAACAGTGATTTCATGACACCCCCTTCACGTATAAAAACCCCATCTTACTCCTGGACATAACAGCACGTTTGAATGAACTTTCCACGTTCAGCAGCAATTTTTTGAAATCAGTCCGATATGGCCTCCTAACTTGCTCGATACTGTTTCCAGAAAAAGAATTGGGACTAAAATAGCAAACCCTGTGGCAAAGGGAGCGCTGACTCTGGCAGGAAGCCAGCACCAGGGGCACCCTCGGAGCGGGCTGGCTGCAGAGCCCAGCGTGGCAGCAGGGGCTGCGGGAGCAGAGCGGCGGCGCCGGGCCCGGACACGGCAGATGGCAGCGGAGCATTTACTGCTGCCAACGATGTGCTGACAGAGCTGGAGAGGCTGCAGCTCACTGAGGGCTGGAAACCACGCTTCTGCTCTCTCCTCCAAACAGGATCGTCGATTTTACAGCTTTCAGATGAACGTGCGCGAGGGCACTTGGCAGCCCCTGCTCCCTGAGCGGCTCCCAGAACGGCCCTGCTCCCCGAAGAACTCCGCGATGTCCTGTGGTGTGGAGGGCAGCAGGAGCTGCCCGGGCTGCCGAGGCTCCCCGGGGATGGGTTCACAGGAAGGAAACAGGCTCGGCGTGTGGGGAGCAGCTCGCAGCTCCTGCCCCGGCACGGGCACCGCCGCTGCCCAGCGCCGCGCAGGGGGAAGGGCTGAGCCGCGCACATCAACTCGGAAGTAAACAAGGCGCAAGATGAGCTCGGCTGCAGGGAGCAGAGCGGCAGGAGCCCCAAACACGCACCAGTAACCACACACAGCAACCCAGAACTCGGTGAGAGTACCGCAGCGTCGGGAGCCCGAGGTTAAGAGGTGGTTGTTCAGGAAGGGGAAAACATTCTTTCACACTGAACGTGGGTCCCTGATGGCAAGCAGCAGCCACCAGCTGCAAGATCATTCCAAGTGAAAGGGAAAGTTGTAGGATCAGCTATCGAGTAACTGAAAAAAAGATAAAGAGACTCCCAGACATGAAACTACTCTCAGTCCATACGCTGGTAATATTTTTAATTATCTGCCTCCTCGAGCACAATTTCTAACTGGAGATGAACACAACAACAGCCCAGCGTGAGGCACCATGAACACCTGTAAGCTCAAAGTGTACCTGTGCCTGGGCAAGAGAACCTACGCCAGAGCCACCAAACCATTACATCAATAGTTCTCTGCAGTTATCGGTACTGAAATGTGCAAACGATGTTACACGTGAAAGCAAAAGCTTGAACATCAGTCTGGACACACAGAGACGCAGAGACTTGTCTCCCTACCGTGCCAGTAAAAAGCCTACCGAGCAAGTAAAAACAGAGGAGCTGTACTCCAAGAGGAAAACAATCATCCTGGTTGTCTTTCTTAATTATTCCCCTTTCAAGAGAACCAAATCAGAGGAAAAAAACAAAAAAAAAAAACTAAAAGAAGCCAGCACCTAACTGGATCCCAAGATATGAGTGCTTTTACAGAAGAAGCATCTGTAAGAGGAGCAGTAAAAGACGTCTCAGTTACAGGTTCTGTATTTCCCTACACCATTCTTTGCTAGATTATCCCTCTAAGAAAAGAGATTTTATGCAAAACCGTTGAGAACAGCAGCGTAAAATAAAGTTCCGTTTATTTGGAAACTTTTCTAGAAGAAAACTAGGCGCCAGTCACCCAAACACTGTAGTTTCTACGGAAGAATTCTCACCACAGAAACAGCCTAACACTAAATAGGAAACAACAGAGCTGCACAAACTAGCAGAGTATTAACCTGTATTTCCCCAAAGTGATGTTAAACGTCCCTGAGAGACCTGGCAACCCTTCTTTCCACGTCCACCTTGTCTTTGCTCCCAGATTTCCTCACACGACAGAGCCAGTCACCTCACGCTGCCCCTCAGCTCTGCCAGCCCTCCCCGACGCGCGGGCGCGCTTCACCCGCACCTCCGCGGCACCAACTCCGGCAGCGCGGCCGCGGCCGAACACGCGGCCAGCCGGGAATCCCAGGATGGAGCCGGCGGGGAGGAAATGGAGACCCCGGTCCGCAGCGGGAGCCGCGCCGGCCTCAGAGCTCGGCAGAGGGAAGGGGGAGCGGGGCAGGGAAGGCGACCCTCCCCTCAGAGGGGCCTCCGGACACGCGGCCCTGCCCGAGGTGGCGGCGGCGCCCTGACCCTCCTTCCTCCCCCGGCCAGCGCGGCCGCCGCTCCAGCCAGGCCCGAGCCGGGGAGAGGAAAGTGCTCCCGGGGCTCCCCACGGACACGGACCGGGAAAGCCGCTCCGGGCGGGGGGGATTGGGAAGTAAACCCGGGCGAAGCCTCACCGGGTCCGGCGGAGGGGGCTCCCGGGTACATGTCTCCGTGTGCGGCGGCGGAGGCGGCGGCGGCGGCTCCAGGGGAGGGAGCGAGCCCGAGCCCCGGCTACGCTGTCGGGGGAAGGGGAGGAGGAGGAGGAAGGGGAGGGGAGGGGGGAGGAAAAGAAAAGGGGAGAGGAG
>VZRZ01003266.1:174036-306932 GCA_013398175.1 Climacteris rufus
TAAAATAAAATAAAATAAAACAAAATAAAATAAAATAAAATAAAATAAAATACACCTAGGAAGAAAAGGGAATTTCCAAAACTGCACCTGAGACTGTTCACCAACCATGTCCCTAAGTGCCACATCTACATGTCTTTTCAATACCCCCAAGGCTGTTGGCTCAATCACTTCCCTGGGCAGCCTCTTCCAATGCTTGGCAATCCTTTCCATGCAGAAATTTTTCTGAAAAGCAAATCTGAACTTCCCCTGGCACAAGCTGAGGTCATTTCCTCTCATCCCAACACTTGTTACCTGGGAGAAGAGACCAAGCTCCTGCTGGCTACAACCTCCTACAACAAAGCTCCTTCCCCAGCTTTGTTCCTTCTCTTCAGACAGGCTCCAGCACCTCCTCAGTGTCTTTCTTGTAGGAAAGAACCCAAATCTGAAGGCAACATTTGAGGTGTGGCCTCCCCAGTGCTGAGCACAGGGGGACAATCACTGCCCTGGTCCTGCTGGCCACACCACTGCCAGAGGCCTTGAGAAACTGCAGTCTGCAGAGCTGGAGAGGCTTCAGGAGGGAAGAATCACCTCAGGAAGGTTGTAATCAGCAACAAAATAGTTAAGCAAGCACAGGGAAGGAGAAAGGAATTGTCAAGCCTCCTTGGTCAAGACCTCTTGAGTCTGATGACTGCCAGGCCTTGCTCTCGTTGGAATGATCAGGCATCAGCTCTGTGGTGTTGCACACTCACAGCTAATTTAGCATGAAGTGTTAAGTGCTTGTTGCTCACATCTGTGCTGATGATGGATCTCACCAATGTTTCCATCTTTCCTGGCAATGCACAAGCACTTCCAGACAGATCCCTGTCACTGCTCTTCACCATCCAGCCTCCAAGTGTGAAACATCCACCTCAGGGAAGTTTCATAGCCAACTTTGTTTTGTTATCATGAAGACAGTCCTGGGTGATCCTGCAAGCTTGCTGATGAGACACCTGGATCACCAGCCTAAACCTCATCACCCTGGAATTGTAGAATACACAGAAGAATATAAGGGGGGTTGTTGTTTATTTTAAAGCCTCCATGTATTTGCTACAGATTCATCCAGAACAGGGACTGTTCTGCTCTAAAAGAATGGCCATGGGTTTGACAGTAGAAGTGCAGTTACAGGATCAGAGGTGAAGAGCACTGCAAATTTCTAGACCCTTGGACTGCTGTATTAACCATTAATTAATTAAGCTTTATTAACCAGCAATCCTGACCAGATACCTAGGCTTCCAAAAGCTTTAGGAAGCAGCAAAACTGGAATTTTTTAGGTTTTTTTTTTTTACTTTCTTATTACACAGTGATTTGTTTTCATCAGAACTTTATTCTGAGCTCCTACAGAGAAGCTTTATCAGTGTCACTCAATAGATGCAGCAAGACAGCCATGAAGCAAGGATGCAGGCAGATCTCATTTAATTAACATCTTTGCCAACCACAGCCTAAGCTTATGTGAATGTCACATTTAAATTTTAGGTCTTCATAGGTTTTTTTTTAACAAAGCATTAGCATTTCTAATAATTTTTAGCTTAAGGACTGTTATATCAGAACTGTTACAAAGCCATGTCTATTAAACCTGTAATTTTGTTGTTTGCTTGCACACTTCCATTACTCATCTCCCAGGCCAGTGTCATTGGCAAGTTCCTTTGATTGGAAAGGAATCTCATTTTATGTTGCTACTTTTCAGTCAGATCATCATCTCGTGGACCTTTGGCACAGCTCTGAGCGCTTTTCCACAGGAGTCAGGGACAGACAAGGCAGACTCATGCAAGTCCCTGTGAAATCCTGTTCTGAAGCACCCAGCAATCACAGAGGTTGCTGGATACTACATCCCAAAGGAAAGGTGCATTTCTTTGCTTCTTTGAGTTAGGTATAAAAATGTAGACAATTACCCTGTGCCTTGAATAGGAAGTTGAAGTAAATGCTTAAATTCAGAGCTGGTGATCCCACTAAGAGGGATAAATCCTCTGCAACAGTCTGCATTTAACATCTCCAGCACTGAGTAGTGTCAGATCTCTGTGTAGTGAAATTCTGAGTTGTTTCTGATCCTTAGGAAGGGATGGATACAAGAGATCAAGTCCCTTTTGCCTACTGCAGTTTTTTACTTGTAATGGTCTAATAAATCCTCAGATATGCTTTGCTGGTAATGTTAAATTATCATTTTAAGATTCTAAGCTTTCAAGATTTTTGCAATTTCTTGAATACTGTTGCTTAAGCTTATTTTTGATAGTTTGACTTACATGGTTTGGGTTGGAAGGGACCTTTGAATGTCAGCTATTCCAGGCCCACTGCAATGAGCAGGGACATCTTCACCAAGATCAAGTTGTTCAGCCCCATCCACCATGGATAGAACCCCATCCCTCAGACATGTCAGCCACACCACTCAGCTCAGAGTCATCTCCAAACCTGCTGAGGGTGCTCCTGATCCTGATCCCCCTGTTCATGTCACTGATGAAGCTTTAACCATACTGGTGCCAGTGCAGAGCCCGCAGGGACACTCCTCATCACTGATGTCCATCTGGTCATTGAGCAATTGGTCACTGTGGATGTGACCACCCAGCCAATTCCTTATCCACCAAACAGTCCCCTCGAATCCATCTCTCTGCAAAGAGACAGAAGGGTGTTGTGGGGGTCTGTGTCAAGGGCTTTACAGAAGTCCAGGCAGATGAATCCATAGCCCTTCCCTTGTCCACTGATGTGGTCACCCCATCAGAGAAGGCCCTCGGTTGGTCAGGTAGGACTTGCCCTTGGTGGAGCTGGGGCTGTCCCAAATCACCTCCCTGTCCTCCATCTGCCTCAGCACAGCTTCTGGGAGGTCTATTCCATGATCTGCCCAGCTCATCAAATGCACTTCTGTCAAGAACACAGAAAACCCCCAGAGTACATTTATTTTTCACAGTATGATTATTCATTTAGAGCGAAACGATGGAATTTGCTCAGGCTCATCAGAATCCCAGAACCACAGAATGGGTGAGGTTGGAAGGGACCACAGTGGGGTCATCTGGTCCAACCTCCCTGCTCCAGCAGGGTCATCCCAGAGCACCCGGAACAGGATTGTTCCCGACAGGTCTGGGATCTCTGCAGTGAGGGAGGCTGCACACCCTCGCTGGGCGATCTGTTCAGTGCTCGGTCACCTGCACAGAAAGGAAACTGCTCCTCACGTTCAGGTGGAGGAAATTCGGTCACACAGTTCTGAAACCACGTAACAACAGCTCATCCTGCACCTTTTCTTCCCATTTTATTACATATAGAAAATGGGAGTGTTTAGCGAGGCAGTCAGACCTGAAATAGTGTGTGTTTGCGGGTACTGGGTCCCTCGAGTTGTCCCAGGGAGGTTTCGTTTGGATACTGGGAACATTTCCTCACCAGAAGTTTTCCAGCCCTGCCGCGGGCTGCCCAGGGCAGCGGTGGGGTCCGTATCCTTGAAGGGACGCAAAAGCCGTGTGGATGTGGCACTTTGGGACATGGCGGGGCCTGGCAGTGCTGGGGGAGCTGCCGGACCGGCTGTTCAGGGCTCTTTTGGATGTTTAGGAATGAATTATTTCCCTGCGAGGGCTGAGGGGGATAAAGGGCGGGGGACGCGCGGAGAAGGGAGCGCGCGCGCATCCGCCATGCGCGGCGGGTCACGGGGCGTGACGTCACCGATGACGCAACACACACCGCCATTATAAATCCGCGCCGCCGCGCCCGGCCCCTTTCGCTCCGCGGCGGCCCAAGGTGCTGAGTCCTTCGTCCGAAGCTAAGGCCGAACCACCCGGCGACCAGCACCGCGCCCCGCCATGGCCTCCGTCTCCGAGCTCGCCTGCATCTACTCCGCCCTCATCCTGCACGACGACGAGGTCACCGTGACGGTGAGTGCGGCCGCACAAGATGGCGGCGGCCGCGCGGCATGGCCGCCTGAGGGGCCGCGCCGCGCCGGGCCGGGCGGGCTCTGAGCGCCGCTCTCTCGTTGCAGGAAGACAAGATCAACGCGCTTATCAAGGCGGCCGGAGTGAACGTGGAGCCTTTCTGGCCGGGGCTCTTCGCCAAGGTGGGCGAGAGGGGCCGCGGGCCGGGCAGGGGCGGCGTGTGAGGTTCCCCCCACACCCCGTGTTAACGAGGCTCGGGTGCCGCTTCTCGTCCTCCGCAGGCGCTGGCGAACATCGACATCGGGAGCCTGATCTGTAACGTGGGAGCGGGCGGTGGAGGGGCTCCGGCTGCCGCCGCTCCCGCGGGTGGTGCCGCGCCCGCCGGCGGAGCCGCCCCCGGTAAGTGGCGGCCGTGGCAGACACGGGCGGGGAAACGGAGCCGTGGAACGGCGTGGGTTGGGAGGGTCTGAAATGTCATCTTGTCCCAGCCGCCCTGCCACGGGCAGGGACGCGTTCCCCTAGACCAGGTTGTTCAGAGCCCTGTCCAGCCTGGTCTGCAGCGCCTCCAGGGATGGGGCAGCCACAGCTTTGCAAGGACCAGTTACAGAAGGTGTTTTCATATGGTTTGTGTCTCGCAGTACGTGCGCGAGTGTTCCAGAGCAAAGCACCCTCCCCTTGAGAAAGGCTGGCGTTCCACATAAAGTCAGTGTACAGGATTAGTGTTCCCTCAGAATCAGGACTGATCTTGTATGTCAGCAGGATCATATCAGCATCTCATCTGAAAGTGTTTCAGGCTTGATAGAAATTACTTCTGAGGGCACAAAACCACTTTCCTAAAAGGGCACACACGAGTCTCGGGTTGCTGGCTTAGCTTGTTAGGACTGCTCAGGCCTTCCTGCTTGATATTAGTCACTGTATGTGAAGTCTTCTGTGACAGCTGACTTCTGTGCACTGATAAAATGGAAAATAAATCCTGTCTCCTTTTCTAGCTGAAGAGAAGAAAGAAGAGGAAAAGAAGGAAGAATCAGAGGAATCTGATGATGACATGGGCTTTGGTCTTTTTGACTAAGTTTTGTACCTGCCTGTAATAAAGAACATCTGCTTGTACTCGTGTCTGAGGTGGATGCTTGTGAAGGGCTGTGGGGGGAGGATGGCCGGGTGCCTGCAGCTCCTGAACCTGCTGTAATCAGCTTTATTTTGTACTTCACAAGTACAGTGAAGGCTCCTAATGGCATCCAGAGCCTATGGACAGAGCTGGGAATGCAATCCAGGGAGCAGGGATGTGGTTGTGTCCAGCAAAGGGGCTGGAGAGCTCCAGTGACAGCAGCAGTGCAGCTCCCATGGTACCAGAACCTGTGCAGGTATCAGGATCAGGTGCTCTCCACAGTGGGGGAAAAGGCTGCAGCCCTCAGGTGAAGGCCTGAGGTTGGGGAAGGTGTAGGGAAAAAAAAAAGCTAAAAACTGCTTTGAAGGGCACGTGTGGGAGGTAATGCTACATTGCACAGAAAAGGAGCTACTGAAAAAAATAGGTATTTTTTAAATAACTTCTGAACAGGAGTCTTCCAGAGGAGTTGAACAAGGTAAGGGCTGTGTTCCATGTGGGTATCCCAAAGTATGAGATGAAAACAAAGCATTACAGAATGTTCCAGGTGTGTAAGAAGGGCTCCAGAGTTGTGGAGGAGGGTTCCATGTGCAGATCAAAGATTGGTGCACTCTCCCACCTTTTAATATAATCAGTCTGATGGTAGGTATTTCTGTTACCAACTCATATTTAAACAGACACAGCCAGGGAAGAATTTAGTTCCTGTGCTGCTACTGAGCTTCCAAAATAGCTGCTGCAACCCCTTCCTAAAGAAACCTTCCCCGGGAAAATTCATTTTAAAACCCTTACACGTCACAGAGGTGCCAACACCAATTTCTCTGTGCTCAGAGCTGGAGGAAAAATGCTTTGTCAAGAGACTCCTGAAATCTTGGATGCCCTCCTTCAGTGCTCACTGCTGCTCCTCGAGTCCTGCACACTCAGGTGGAGGAAGAATTCCGAGCACAAGAAAACCGATTTCTTCTGCAGTGCACACAAAATAATACAGTCAGAGTTTCACTGGTAACACCTTTTTAATAGGTCAAAGTAACTGTACAGTTCATTATATTCTTCCTGAGAATAATTTATATCCCTCAACAGCAAAAAGGGAGTGTGGTTTTTATTTTAACAGAACAGATGGCATAACTGGAAAACCAAGGAAAATCTAATTACACTGCTCTACTGTAACTCCTCCCAGGCAAGATAGACAAAAGGATGGGTTAGTTAACTACAGTGGATTTAAAATAGTCATCATGGCTTTAATCTGTCTTTATAAATTATATAAAAATGGGGGACATGAATGGTTACAGATCTCCTCTAAATGCAGCTCTGAATTGCTCTGGTACAAAGCAGCATTTTCACTTCCAAGGAAAACAACATTGCTACAAAAGAACTGGCACATTATCCTGGTGAAAAAGACGAGTGTTCAGTTGTGTCCTACAGCTAGTTCCAAACAAATGCTTCACACAGTCACATAAAAGTAAAAGGCAGGAAGATGAAGAGGGCTTTAGTTTGTCTTGAAATGACCGAAGTCTTGAAAATATAGCTTTTTATTCTTTCTCTGTAAATCGTGATTAGCATATTGCGACGTAAGTGTTCTAATAAAAAAATTCCAGTCTGGATAGTTCATATACTGTGGGCAAGAATTCTCAGCCCTGAGGTTTCCCCGAATTCTTCACTTCACAATATCTTTCTCCCATCTGCTGCTCCAACATTTGGGCTCGGAGAGCGCGCCCGGGGGCAGCTCAATGCCGTGCCCCGGGCGGCGATGGTGGGAACCGCCCCGCGGCCCTGAGCGCCCGAGGGCTGCTGGAAAACCTCCCCTGCTGCCAAGGCCACGTTCTGAGCCCCAGCTGGGCTCTGGGAGAAAGACTCGGTTAAACTGTTGCAATGAGAGAACCAGCGGTCGGGCAGCTCTGCTGAAGCGAGAGGCGCTGGAAAGCCAGGACTGCTCTGGGTTCGTCCTCACTGCTGGTGGAAGGTGAAGGAACATCCTGTCGCAAGCACAATTCCGAGGCTGATGCTGCCCCTCCCTCAGTGCTTAGTGCGGCCTGGACTGGCTGATTTTCAGTCTGGCTTGATCAATAACATCCAGCAGGTTTTTGGCATCCACAGCCAGGGCGTGAGCGGCCGTCAGCATCTGCTTCTTGTACTCCTGCTGCAGGCTGGTCATGACGTACTGCTGGGCCAGCTTCATCTTGTTGATGAGCTCAGCCAGGTCCGAGTTCAGCAGCTTCTGTGCCATCTCAATCTGCAAAGAGACAACCCAGTGAGCCCTGGGGGGTGTTTGAAACGCTGCACTCCCAGCGAGGCCACAGAGCCACTGCCCCTGCTTGGGATTCCTGCGGGAAGCTGGGGCCCTTTCTGTGGGAGCAGCAGATGGAATTTGGCACCTTCTGCTCCACACTGGGTGGAAATCAGGAGCAGCCCTGGCAGCTGCTTAGCCACCCACTGTTAAACAGTACCAAGCCCCAAGTAATGGATTTCAACCCAACAACTTTAACAGCTTGTTATGGGTTTCCAGGTCCCTATTAACATCACTCTTTTTATTACTAGAGCAGCTCTGAAAAATAAAAACATGTCAAGACAGCAGGTACAGGTTGCTTAACTACATGGCTAAACCTGAGGATGAACCTCTGAGATGGCCCTTACAGAAACACTGTCTGGCTTTCTCAGTGCACTCGTTCAAGGTTTTGGAGGAAAACTTTTACTCATGAACTTCACTAAAAGCTCTCAGTCCCTCCTCATCCAGAACTAGGTTACTACAGGCAACCTTCCAGCTGCACCAAGCTCTTCTCAATGACTTGGTGTGAAGGTAATGCCAGATGACACCTGCTCTAAGAATTAGCCCCCAGATGATTCCCTGCCTTGGAATACTGGGGTTTATGTCACCTTCCTATGGGTGACAGCTATATCCAGTCTGAGAATCCTGACTAATACCAAGCCTAAGTCCATGCAGCAATTGTAATAAAATTCATTTAATGCAGAATTATAACCCAAGAGTTCAGACTCCTCAGTGAACCAAGATGTGTGCCTGTGCCAAGAAGGGAGCACCAAAACCTGTCCCAAATGGCTGAGGCTGACTGGGAAGGTAATGGCTGAGCACCAGGTGAGTGCAGCTCCACGTACCTCTCTGTGGGTGCTTGCAGGGAGCACTGGCAGAGTCTCATCTACTGTTGCCAGCAGGGTTCTTAGTGCCAAACCAACCTCCTAAAAAAAGAATTAAGGGAATAAACTTTAAAGACTTGGAATGAATGGATGAGAGAATTGTAAGAGTGCAGGAGGTAGCACATACACTTAATTCCTCATATTGATAAAAAGGGAATTAGAAAATGCCTGAGGCACTTCAAAATCCCACCTGAAATTGTGTGTTTCACCATCAAAACAAGATGCCAAAGGGTTAATAAAAAGCTTTTCTTAAAAGAGTGAAGACAGCACACAACTCACCACCCTGGATAAGCACGGGCAAGCTGGGAATAAAGCACTGTTGTCCACAATAGTGGGAATGGGATCCAACACTCCAGGCCTCTGACAACGAACCACCCGCCCCATGAACACAAAAAGCTTTTCTACTTCCAACTTTCCAGGAAGTTCCTCCTGCACCACTTGAAGGCCTCACAAAGGGAAGAAGCACACCCCAGTTTTGGGCAGTACCTTCACCATGGGCACGTACTCCTCGGGCGGAGCCGGCTGGATTTTACTGGACATTTCTATGACGGCCTTCACCAGCCCCGTCACGTTCTCGTACACTTTGTCATTGGAGCGGTCCAGGTTGGCCGTGGGGGGAGGGCTGATCTCCTGCGGCTGGATCTGCGAGCAGAGAGGGAATGCTGAACCTCCCGTCCCCGGCAGATGGGGCTCGGCTGCTTCCCAACCTCCGCAGGCCGAGGGAAGCCTCACATTCCCGGGCTTCCCCACAGCCCCGCCCGGCCCCGCTGCTCCCCTGGGCTGCCTGAGCACCCTCACTCCAGGCTCTGAGAAAGTTTCTTTTAGTCCTTCTGACTGAACCCCATATGGGAAAGGACACCGGGCATTTTTTCCCAGGATTTCCCTGAATAGCTTCCAGTGTAACTCCCTCAACACAGAAAGGAATAATCTGAGGAATGAGAGTACTGAGTACTTGACGTCTCTCAGTGGTTCAAGTGCCACTGTGAGGGCATCAGGTATCAGGTCCCTCGTTCCAGGAGGGTTTTTGTGCTCCAAAATAATGTCAGAACACATAATAACACACTGATACATATAAAGAGAGAACTGGCACAAGAGCATCTTTGAGGTCCCTTCCAACTCAAACCATTCCATGACTCTACGACATTATTATTTTGTTAGTGAAAATTCACAGCAGGTTAACAAAAATGCCACCAGTCCAGGTGGGAAACATGGAATGGTTTTAGACAGTTGATTTCCAAGAGATCAGAAAAAAACTAATAGGGTAAAGATTCTCTGGTCCTTACTCAAGCAAAACTTGCAACAACTCAGATATGTCTGAAGTGAAATCCAAGACAGACTGAAATCATCCCGGGTCAGAAATGAAACTTTGCAAACTTCCTTTTTAAGGTCCTCAGTATCTCTGAGCTGTAAAACTGCAACCACCCCAGTTTCCTGCAGTTATTCCCTCCTATGGGATGCCCAAGTAATCACTCTGTGTGAACAGAAGGTTAAAAAATATCTGATTTCCTCCTGGATCCGAGATGGCTTGTGGCACTTCAGCTCCCTACACTGGTTCTCAGGACTGGTCCTACCTCCAGAGATGTTTCACTGCAAGCACCTGAGATACTGTCCTGAGCAAACTATGAAATACTTGGATGATACTTTTTCTAAGGAAGGAGTGCAGGATGTAGCACATGGTGATTCCATTCTGTAGCATTTCATTGAATGGGTACCAACAGCTATTACAGAGTGCAATGATCAGAAAATACCTTAGGAAAGGAACACTGTAATTGCCTCAATCAGCAGGGAAAGGCTGTGATTCGAATCAGTTTCAGCAATCAAGAAGTTAAAACAGTCATTTGGCAACGTCACATGCAAAGACATTTTGGAATAGGGCACGTACACACACGCTCACGCACTGCTTACCCTCCATGGCTATGGTTGAGCACAATGTGGGGGAAGGTTAAAGAAATTTACCAAAAGAAGGGAAAAAAAGAAAAACAATATTAATAAAACTCAGCAGGAAAAAAAAAAAAAAAAAACAAACCAAACCCAAACATGTGTAGCAATAAGAGACCAGTTAAAAAGCCTGCAACGAAAAGGCATCCTCACCAGAACGGGCAGTCGCTCGTGTTAGCTCTGGTCCTGGGGGACAGAACGACTGCTGTGCACCCATGGGGGAAATGTGGGAAGTGAAGGGTTTGCCATGCACCCCATGCTTCCTTCCTACTGAACACAGGGCCAGGAGATCATGCAAAGCTGGACAGGAGCAAGCCAGTCTGGCGAGCAGCAGAGCGGTGAACGGAGCAGAGGGCCTGGGAAACCACCTGTCCTGTGAATGTGCTGGTCCCTTTACACAAACCACCCAGCACTTGATGGATTTAAGAAAATGTTGTGTTCATCTTCCTGAAACTTATCTTTTTGTTTAGAGAAGTGATGATGGGAAATACATCATCTAACTGTGCAGGTCTTGCTCACAACTAATCACAACCGTGGTTAAGAACTACCGAGAACCCATTCTAGATGATACCCAACCCTTGGAATTTCAGGCCCTGACCTTTCCAGGCTATGGACACTGTGTTCCTTAACACTTGGTTTCTCCTTGTTTATCCCCAATATCAACACCACTGCTCTGCAGACTGTGAAGTCCCAAGTTTCCTCGTGGAACTGGCTGACTCTGCCTCATCCAGGAACACCAACCCATGTGCTCTCTGGAGCTGAAGGCTCCCAAAGGCAAGTTCCACTCCCCTTCATTTGTGTTCTCCCTGAAAAGGGAGTCTGAAATGAACCCTAAAAGCAGCTTCAGTTTAGGAATGCAGCCATTAACAAAGCTATGCCAAAAAAAAACGGGCTATTTTCTCAGGGAGCATAAATCAATTCAATTTCAAGAAAATTTTGACAGAAAAAACCAAAATCAGCCCTTCTTTCTACTCAGAAAGCTATTTAGTACACAAATCCTGTTCACTTCTCATTACTGATGTCTCTGGCTGCTCAGGTTTGTTTGTTGTCAGAAGGATGCATTTCAAAAAACATTTTTCATGTTCCAGTATCAGCATTTAGAAAGGAAATTTTAGAGAAGCCAAGTTTAGTAACACATCTGTTACTGCTTTTTGATGTTTTCTGAGGCTTGGCAGCTCGTGAAGCACTGGCACCAGTTTATAATAAATAATCCTGCTCAAATGAAACCACTGCTGGCTATTTACGCTGATTCTTAAATATTCTGATAATCCCAGGACAAGAGCAGGAGTGAGACAGGCTGGCAATGGCTGGGATCAATTTGTGTTGAACACACTGCTCTCATGGCAGGTTTTGAATTTCATGTTCAGATGAACTGGGCTTTTTCTGTATTTTCTTACAGCACCTAAAATAAGGGTCACTTATCCCAGCTGCTTTGGCTACCACCACATGGATTCCTGCTCTTTACTACAGCCTTGGCAGGGCTGTTTCCTGGAGATTAGAAAGGCACCACAGGCAGGGAACAGTGCACAGAGGGACGATTTTGGGAGTGCCTGACATCCTTAGGAGCAGTCCTGTGGACACCAACTGCAGCAGCACACAGCACCCTGCAGCATTTCTGCTACAAAACTGCTGTCCAGTTTCAGTTTGGGCTTTATTACCTATTTATAGGAGATGAAACAACACATCAGAAGTATCTCACTCCCAGGTCAGACAGCCCACTTCCCTTGTTCCCCAGAGCTGGTAGGGTTTGAGGAGCCCTGGTGCTGCAGCAAGAGCTTTTTGAGCACCACAGTTTGGACAGGTTTGGACTTTGGTACTGCCCCAGTACCACTCAAGTAACTGGGATCCCGGGGCATGCTCCTTCCTGCTGAGCAGGGAACTGGGTCCATTTGGGACACCTCATATACCCTTCCAACTAAAAATAAGCTCACCTGGGCACGTTCTAGGTGAGGAACACACTGAATCACAGTCAGGGAGAACCTGAGTTACCTCCCCACTTCCCTAGAGAGCTGCCAGGCTGTGTTGCCCCATGGTAACATTTCCTTGGGAAGTTCTCTTGCCTTTGCTTTCCACGATCTCCATTTCAGGAACACCAAACTACCTCAGAGAGGTCATGTTTGATTTGCTGGGGGTTGCACTGGTACTGTTCAGTTTGCTGGGGGTGTTTCACCTACCTTCACACCCTCGTTGTAGCTGTCCATGGGGCTGTTGAGGCTGGCCAGGCTGCCCAGGTGCCCGGGGGCTCCAGGGCGCGGAGGCTTCTTTGGCGGAGCTGCGTGATCTGCTTGGCACAAACAATTTGGGTTTTTAGCACCAATGGGCCACCTGTACCTGCACCCTTCTGGTCTGCCAGCACTGCACAGGCTGCACATTCTCTACCCCCAGAGATCTTCGTGTGTCCTGCAGTAATCCACTGTTTGCAGGAGTTGTACTTTTGGAGAAGAAAATTGTTTTAATAAAGTACTTTGAAACTCTTTTCGTGGGACAACTGCTACTTCTCTGGGCACACCTGCCCCAGCCCTGAGAGGCTGTCATCCCCTTGTACCACAGCTGAGTGCCAACATGCTGTGTGTGTCTGGGGAAAATGGACTTCTTCCTGGCACTAATCCTGGCTGTGATTCACTTTTGAGACTGAGAAACCCAGCTTTAGGTGTCTACTTCTGTTTTACATGTCAGAACTCCACACTGGGTGAATTCCCACACTGACTCAGCTTCCTCTAGACATTTCCTGCTTGTTGATCGAAACACTTCCTTAGCTTTGCTGACTGTATGTCTGGGCCTGCAAGGGGAATCTGAACACACAGCACATAAAAATCCATGTGTAGTACCTGGAACTGAATGCACCATGCATGGAAATACTGCCACGAACCTTTGTTCACTACTGCTGCTGGAAGACTTGTAATCAAGGATTCAAGATGACAGTATCTGAGTTTACTGCTTACCTGGTTTTCCCACAGGCTGATATATGTGCTGGTTACCAGCCTATAAAATAAAATAAACATATAAAGTAGTTATTGCAGTGCTTGCAGCTTTCATCAGCATATCTCAAACACTGAGAGCAGCCAGTTCTCAGCACAATGCCCAACAGTTAAAAATACATCCCAATTCACCATTGTCAGTCCCTCACTTCAGGTCTGTTACTTACAGACTAAGAAAAGAATTTGCATATATTTTGTACTGCTCACAACAGCCCTGGCCTATACACTGCAGTTCATCCTTCCTTATAACTCAAAGCATTTTCAGTCTGTGTCCACACATCCAGCTGCAGAGGTCATGGTGGTGAAGGACAAATGGCAACATAACAATGAGAGACTCCAGAATTTCTGCACTGCTGGACAGTTCCATAATGGGAACAGATTCCTAAGTTGGTTTACTTTCTGGTTTTGTTGCAAACCTCACAGCCCATTTGCTTATTCACTTGGAAGAATTTAGTAGCAGACTGAAGTGACTTTCCTTGCTAATTGCATTCACACATCCCTCAGGCCAACCTCAGTCACCGGGGTGAGCAGCCCCAGTGCCAGCACAGGATTAAGGAATATCTCTGCATCAACTGCCCTTGCCCTTATGGGTGATTTTAACTTCCCAAAATTCAACTGGGAATATCCTATAGGTGGACACAAAGAGGTCCAGGAAATTTCTGTGAAGGTAACTTCTTGGTGCAGGTACTAAGGGAGCTGACTAGGAATGTGCTTCTCCTGGAATTGTTGTTTGTGAGCAGAGAGGGACTCATGGGCCAAGTGGTGACCACACAAAGGAGTTGAGTTACAAATTGCTGGAAATAGGAGAAAAAATTCCAGCAAAACTTTGGCTATGGAGAGAGTGGACTTTGGGTTATTTCCAGGAAACAGTGAAGTCCCCTGGGAATCTGCTTTTGAAGAAACAGGGACAGGTAAGATCCCTACAGAAATGCTGTTTCCCACTGTAGGGGGAGAATTCGTGCTGACAAAGCTCAACCACAGTTCCAGCACCACAAAAAGGGCTTTTTAAAAAATGTCAACTGCAACAGGAGAACCAGAAGTAACACTGGTCTGTTGCTTGATGAGGTTGGTCACCTTACAAATAGGGACAAAGTGGAGACAGTCACATCATTACCTTCGATTTGTGCAGTTAACCTAAATATTTCAAATCTGATAACCCCAGGGAAAAAGAAAGGGGGCAAGAGACAGGGAGGAGAATGAAATCCCACTAAAACAATTCTTGCATTTTTACTTCCACAAAATTGCACATTGAAAGTGTAGGTCAAAAGAATGTGATCAGACAGGAACTACGAAAATGTGGGTGGTAACTTCTCATTTGTATCACTGCCCCATTTCTCATGCTCTCAAACCGAAACTCAAGTTGACTCACAGCAGCCTTAGGTATTTCCCAGTGCAAATGAAGTCAGAGTTATGCTCTGGATCTACTCAGAATGACAGAACTACAAGATCAAATTCTGGGACTAGAAATCCAGTTTTCAAGAATCAGAGTCTCTTTTAAAACCCATCTTGTCCATGACCATGAAGTGTTTTCTTCACGCTCTGTCAAATGGGGTGTGACACCGTTCTACCTCGTCTGGGCAGGCAGGACTTCCCCTGGAAACAGTTTGGGATCTGGGGGCTGTAACCTGTGACAAGACCTCAAAATCTCCTGGGCATCTCAAAGCATCTTCACAAGTAGCACAAAATGCAGCAATACTTTACTTGCTCTTATATAAAGATGCAACAACAGCCAAAGCCTAACAGTAACTAAGAGTGTTCTCCAATTTCATGGAAAAAAATCCTAGGAGCTCCCAGACATTAATGTCTCCAGAGACCATGCTGCAGCGTGTCATTAATACACTCATTCATGACTGTGTTGTGGCTGCAAATGCAGGAAGAATCCCTAAATTCTTAAGTAGTGAAGAAATGCTGAAAGCCAAAGTAGGTGTTTGCAGTCGCATCCCAAATGAAACAGGAGAGGGAATTTAAAATATCCACTACTTTACAGGTGACCCCTGGGGAGAAACAGGAGATGAAGCACCAGGTTTGTGTCATTAACAGTCCCTAATTCCCCTTTTCCATCAGTATGATCCAGATACCAATGGCAATTGAACAATGGAAGATGTGGCTTTAGTCAAACAGAAGGAGTGAAGCCACTAAGAAAGAACACCCAACTGCAGCTGCTGTCTGGGAATAAAGGAATGGCTGTGGGGTTTATTCCAACTGTTTCATAGTGGATCATTTACCCCAACCAGATTTCTGGGTAATACAACAGCAACATTTACATTCCTTGTGAGGAAAACCCTTCAGAGATTCAAACAACTGCAAAAGTTACTTTAATCCTGCTTCCTGTTGACAGAACTTGCACAAAACAATCCACATTCTTAAATAAAAGGCCCAATTCTACAGCACATGAGCACTTAAAAATTATTGCAACATATATGTGGAAACATTTTAGTATTTGTTTCAAGAACAGCTTCGAGGAAAAAAAAAAAACCCAGGCAACAAACCCCAAATCCCTCAAACTGCTGCATGAACCAGTTTGCTGTGGCTGCTGTTCCCACAGAAGCTGAGCCTCTTGGAAAGTTGTACAACCATGTAATAATAGTGGAAACGTTTAGCAAAAAGTTTAAATCATCTCCCACCACTGAGATACTGCACATGTTCTACCAGGAAACTGGAGGAAGAGCTGGGAGAGGAGAAGATCCCCCCCACGCTTACTGGGCCCTGGAGACCTCCGTCCTCCCGGTCGATGCTGCCTCTGGAGAGCCGCACGTCGGGTTTCTGCAACAAAAATCCAACGTTTCACTCTCTGCTCTGCTTACCCATGGATGTGCCCTCAGCTTAGAGGCACTTAGAGTGAAGAGACAGGAAAATCCTGTGAAAAACGCACACTGACAAATCCAGATGTTGTTTCACTCCAGTCCCTGCGCCCCCGCTGCCGCTGCCGAAGCCCTCAGTTTTTTGGCTGCTCCTCCACCCCTCGCCCTCAGCGCAGCAGTAAAATGCTCCAAAATCCATCTCCACAGTACCACTGCCCTAATACAACACTGGAAAACCTGCATTTTCGTTTTCTCCAAGGCAGCAAAAGTTGGTTTTTTGTTTTGTTTTGTTTTTAGAAAAAACCTGCTTGCTTCCCACCAGCAAAATTCCAAGCAGAGGATGAGAAATGCTGCGCATTAATTCCCACTTCCTGCCCCGGGCTGGTTTAGATGTACTTGGCTCCCTCTCCAAGCAAATGGGGCCAATTACTGGAGCTCTCTGAACACTCCACTTGGACACAGCCACCTAACAAAGCCATCCAGATGCCCTTTTCTCCCCATACAAGCAACAAACACATTTCTATTTTGTATGTTTTAAGCACAGTACAGGAACCCGGGGCTTGGTTGGTTTTGAAAAGCAGAAATAAAACCACATCTTTTTTTGTTTGTTTGTTTTTCACACAGAAACTGGTCATTTTTCTCACAGAATATCCTGAGTTGGAAGGGACCCACAGGGATCACTGAGTCCAATTCCTGGTCGTGCACAGGAAACCCCCACTCATCTCCCCAGCAAATCCAAGTATGTTATATTTATTCTTCAAGGACAACATTAATTATAAGGAAAGGCAAAGGAATAGTGGATGTGAAGCCAAAGTTAACACTGATCCGAAGACACAAGCTCAGCAAAATTACAGCATGTTTCTAGTGGACAAATTCTGGCATTTAAACATAGGATTTATCTGACTCCTACAAGACTGGATGAGGAGTCCCTGAAAAAGGGATAAAGAGGTCACACACAGCATGAGAAAGAACATTTTTTATTTAGAGAAAGGTAGGAGTGTGAACCCTGGTGTAACTAAATACAGTGCAACTAAACTGACCCATGTTCTTTCAGGGTTAATTTCAGAAGACAAAGATATAATTTTCTTGTTTAAAGCCATTCCAGATCCCTTTCCTTCTTTTCTTTTAAAAACACTAAAAAATAATTCCAACTCACATATCCTGCTAAATGACCCTAAGATCAGCAGGGCAGAAGGAACTTGCAAAGATACATTAATATTGATCTTTTGTCACTGAAAATACTCCAGTTGTGCTGCCAATCTGTCAGAAGGGCTTACATTTGGGATTTTCAGTCTTCTGCAGACTGAGTGAGGTTCAGCCAGAGATGGTCAGTGCCTGAAAGAACTTGCAGATTAAAAACACACAAATAATATCAGACAGGGGAATATTTAACCCCATCTTAAGCATGAAGAACTGAAACAGACATGAGAGATTTCCTAATGTTTTTCCAGGAATTTGTGACAAATTTTATGATCAAACCTACTCCTGACTAATCTTCAGGTTATTTCCTTTACTAAAATGAAGGGATTTTTTTCTGATTAGTCTCACTTGATATGAGTATGCTTGAAACTGCACTAGACAGGTAAAATCGTGATTCTCATCCTATTTTTCACTTAAAGCACATACTTATCCTTGTTTATGTAAAGCATATGACTAACTACATTTCTATTACACTGATGCTCACAATTTGCCATTGTTTCACATTCATTTCTAGCCAGGGAAGTGCCCAAACTCTTTGGAAATAACCAAAGATTATTTTATTACACGAGTCTTTAATGTTCTTTGCACTTACAGCAATTTATTATTCAAAAAATGCACCTTAAACCATAGAATGGTTTGGGTTGGAAGGGACCTTCAAGATCATCTCATTCCAACGCTCTGCCATGGGCAAGGGACACCTTCCATCAGATCACATTACTCAGATCAGAATCCACAGACAATGAAATATTGACCATTTTAGAAGATTCAGGAGCACAAAAATACACACTAGTCCAAGTAACAGGACTTTTCTTCCAAGTAATATAAGCAAAAACTTAAATTAACAGACACAATATCCATCACCTCTCCTCCTTGTCTTGCTAACAAGGTCCCTCCTTCCAGTATCCAAAATCTCCTCATCACAGCAACAATTCCACTGCCCAAGTCTCCAGCAGCAGCCAACGTGCAGCACAGAGTTCACTTCAGGACACCCTGTACATGGACAGCACACAACCCACAGCCCAGGAATTGCTTCACAAAAAGGCTGCAAGTGCATATAAAACATCACTGAAATGATGATTATTAACTTGATAAACACTTCAGCCATTACCAATAAAAATGCCAAGTCCTGCTGACCACCCCCATACAAGGAAGGCTGTGGAAAGCAGTGGTGCTGCTCTGGCATCTCCAAAAACCTCATCTTAAACTGCAGATCCCAAGTGCCAGGGGGTGATGGCAAACCAGAGGGACCCTGAGCAGCTGCACCCCTGTGCCCTGACACCTTAGAAATAACGAAAAGAAGATCTTTAGCAGTACACAAACTGCTTTCAGCTTCCACAAACATTCTCCTCTGCCTCATCAAAACTTGGGTAGTCAGGAACACATGGAACAACAGAGAAGTATCCAACTTTTGTGTCCAAGGACTAAAAAATGGCCCATTCATATATTTATTGACTTTAGTGTTCTAGTAAATCCTAACAACTCCCACTTGATTAAATGATGTTGTGATTTACTCTTTTGGGTAGCTGTGGAAATTTCAGAAGACAAACTATTTTACAGTAAAGGTGATTTCAATGATCTAACTCCCACTGTATTATTCAGCAGCAATTCTTATGCTTCTGCAGATGCAAGAGCTTTAACATGAGCCCCTCATGCTGCCATGACAGCAATGCACTGCTGAATTTTTAATAATGAGATGCTTCAGTTGTGCTTAGTGCAACTTTCTGGAGGTAAAAATCAGCCTCACACCAAACCTGAGCTGTTCTGTGCTTCACACACCATTTTAGAGCCCCTGCCATGGCTCTGGACCTCCCAAAAACCACAGAGAGGGAGAACTGTATGTTGTTAAAATCGTGCAGAAGAACAAAATCCTTCAAAAGTAAATTGATTTTTTTTCTAATGAATAGCCTACTATCTGAAACCTTTGGAAATGTCAAGAGGACTTTTCAGACAGGATGTGTACATTGACAAACTGGGACATGATCTACTTTATTTCCAGTATTTCTGGTTACTTACTAATAAAAGAACATGTAAGCCTTGGAGTTCTCAGGACATGCTGAATTGTAATGTCTTGGTGCGATTTTCTCAGGCTAAAAATTCAACTCTTATTTTAGCAGCAGTTCACATCAATTAGACTTGAATTGCAGTTCTCAGTGTCAAAACAGGACAAAACCACAACTATGTGGGAATTTCAGAAAAAAAAACAAACCCAAGCATGATAAGGAAACTATGTGAGCTATTTCTTCTTAACCTATCCCAGAAAGGACTATAAATTTCTTAGCACAAAACTGTTCTGTGTGCTGAGCAGTTACTAACAGGCATGTACATACATATCTTTATTTGTATGATTTAAAGTCATGCACATAACATCAGTACAGCCAGAAAGAAAAGTTCAAACTAGAAACTCCATATAAAGGAAGGAGCAAGTCATTAAATAAGCCCAAAAGAAGAACAGTGTTGTGTAAAACGTTCAGAAGTAGTTATTGATTGTTTCAGATTGTTTGTAGTGCAGCCACCTCACCTTCCACCACCTGCACATGCCCTGGACAGAGACCACATCCTGTGTCAAGCTTTAGGTGCAGTAATACTTTGCTTCCACTTCAGCTTTCTCAGAAATAATTCGGACATTTTCTGTCCTTCCTGGAGATGCTCATCTGCACAGCACTTTGTCTCAAGAGAGCATGAAAGTTTAATCATCACAAGTTTAATCAGCGTCTGTCAAAGCTGCCAGACCTAATGCTGCACCCCCTCCCTGTCAGGGGGTGGGAGGGAGTGTCAGTCCTGGATCCCCCAAAATCAACCCCTCCACCAATTCTCTCCTCACCTCCCAATGAATGTATTAGGTACAATTTAAAATTAAACGCTGCTTTACTCTTCAGTTTTTACACAATGGATTTATTTTCATTCAGGGGCTTCCCATGAGGACAGACCTGTTTGTTTTTTTTGTTTTTATAGCAGAATTTTTCCAGAATTCCGGATTCTGTTAAGGATGCAGCTTGCAAACAACATTTCTATCCTTTTAAGTACTGACTGGTCTCATGTTCTCCAAGGACCAGTTTCAGGCAAACTGCTTACACTGATAACAACCTCCCCAAAGACTGCCACATTTCCATTTCAATGCCACTGCAACTCAATTCCCCATCTGGGGTGTCCCTCCCAGCAGCATCAGTGCTGTTTATCCATGTACCAACAGTGCTGTGAGTTGTATTTTCTCCCTGTAGAAGCAGCAATAAATTTCAAGTCGTGAGCAAGTTGCTGTTACTCTGGGGAAACAAAACCTGTACCAACAGAAACTCCCAGAGGATTTTCCTTCTCGTTGCAGTGTCTCACATTAAATGATTTGCAGTTGCTCCCCTGTGAGTCCAACTCTCTGTAGTGCAAGTGGGATGTGCTGTAGAGCCTGAGGACTGGGTAAATAGAGCTGCTTTTGGAAGGAGACAGTTTACACTGAGAACACTACACATGGTTACAAAAGTTAAATATTATAGTTACATAAATTAAATATTAAAATCTGGCTCTACTCTGTTGTTCTCTGTGCTCAAAAGGACAAATATTCTTCTGAAAACTGCCTACAGCAGGCAAGGGAGGGCCAGATTTCTTCTCCCTGAATCACATGGAGTGAAAATAGGGAAGACCTTTCTCCCAAGAGCAGAAATGTTAATTGTCACTCATTAGAGGACATGGGCCAAGAAGCATGTGCGTGTAATATATGGTTTATTTCTGTGCTGGACATCATTATATGGCCTTAATGCCTTCATAAATGGCTTATTTTCACATGTTTGGACTCCCATGTATGAATTGTGAATATCCTTCAGGAGATCTGCAAGGCTTCAAAGAGTGACTCCCACAGCAACTTTTCCCCATCTTCATTTCCTCAAGGCTAAACCCTGAAACCCACATTCCTTTTCCAAGAAACACCCATCTAGAAACTGAAGATTCCCCTGACATACATCCTGTTATGACCTCAAAGGCACCTTGTGATTGATTACCAGCAGCTTCTGTAGCTCATGACACAGGGTATAAATGTGTAACAGGCATTCAAGGATGAACCACAGAGTCTGTACAGTCAAAATGATAATGCAGAAAGAACTGAAGCCCCTTATGGATTCCAATCCCTTAACAGAATAGATGCCAGAGAGATGGTGTCTCCTAACAATAAAACTAACACAAAATGGGTACACAGCAAATCTCTTACAAACATATGCTGAGATTGTACTACAGATAAAAGAAAAACCAGCAAGTTCCTCCTCAGCATCAATCTGGGGGATGATAAAACATCCTAATGGTCCAGAGACTGAATGAACAAACAAATAATCACCATTTATTCTGCAGAAAAACTCAGAAACTTTTCTGCAGAAAGTTCCCACACAGCCTACTACCACTTGCAATGTCAATGCCTCATTCCCAGTAAGAACATGAATTCCTCAAAAAGTTCTTGACCATATTTAAAGTTTTAACCCCTCAATGGGATGAGTTTGACCTCCTGGGCTCTGTAGGTCACAAAGCAACTGGTGCCACTCAAGACTAGAAAAGCTAATGCCTAAATTAGGGAAAAAAATTTCCTTTCCCCTCCCTCTCTTCAGACAAAGCAATCTGGGTACAGTGGTTTGTTTACTGTCATCCAATGGGAAACTGCAAATTCCCAAGTGGACTTACAAGGAAACCAGTTTCAACAGCCTTTAATCACAAGTAACTTCTTTACTCTGGCACAATGTGGATCTCAGCTAGAACATTTCCTGGACATGGGGGCCTCTACCAGTAGCTACAGCAGAGAAGATTTCCAAACTGAAACATTGCTTGAAATATGCTTAAGATAAACACAGAACTGATGTCTGTCACAGCCCACACCACAGCACTGTAAATTATCCATCTGTCCCAGGAGGCTCAGGCACCCACAGGCTCCTTCACAGAGTAACACTCTACTACCACCATCTACTCTCACCTTCTGCTCCATCTGTAGCCATCAGCCTTGAGTAGGAGAAATTTAACACATAACTGGAATTTTGACAACTGGAAAGCCAGAGCTGAACCAAAAAAACCAAAATATACCAGTGGCAAAGGAAACATGGAATTGCAGAGAAAGAAGATCCCATTACCAATGATTTCTTCTGCCTGCTCCTGGTGATGTTCAGAGCTTTTCCTCACCTCACAGAGCTCTCTCCCATTATTTCTTCCCACTAACATGTGCCATTATTCCTCCAGGGCAAGACTGTTTAGAGCTCTTAGCAGAGTCAGCGCCCTTAGGATGGCTGATGCTTACACCTTTTTGGGGGGCTGAGTACACACAGATCCATGTCCTTAGGAACAAACAGGAAACCTCCAGATCAACACTGAATTATACCCACAACTTCCCACACATAAACACTCAACTGGATAAAATGAGATTCACCGAAAGCCACAGCTGTTCAAGATATTTGAAATACAGGACTCACTAGCTGAACACTTATTTTAAAACCTGTTTCCATACCCCATTTCGGTACGACTCCTGTGTTCAGTGAATTGTCTCATTTCACAGAAGTGACCAGTTTTTAGCCAGCTGCAATACAAAGATAAGAATGAGGAGGAATTAAGAAGCACTATGAAACAAAGAATTACCAGGAATCTTTCTTCTTTTTCAAGCCAGCGCTGATCTTCCTCCATCTCCTGCTGCTGCCGTATCAACCTCTCCTCCATGAGGTGTGTGGGCAGAACCTGGCTCATCCCTCGGATGTCCAAAGTGCCTGAATCCTACAAACCACAGTTTATTCAGTCTCACAACTTCAAATTTGTATAAACAGGCGTGAGAATTTACAGATTATAAAGGAAAAGATTTTTAGAAGATTTTTCTCAGAAGCAGTCAAGCAGAGATTGTTCAGCTCAGAAACTGAAGCAGAGCAGCAGAAGAAACTCTCTCCAACCCCAAACTTTTGATCTGCCTTGCTCCTAAGTCACTGCACCCAAAAGAGATTTGAAAGATTATCTTCTGGTTTTCAGCAACGTTGTCACTTCCTGTTTTGCACTTCATTTAAGTTTCCAACAAAACCAGAATTATCAATTTTGTTTTCTTGGTGTTGAGCAATAATGTAACCATCCAGTTGTTAAAAGCTGCAAGATGCATTTTTTTAAATCAAAACAACTATGCTGTTCAGTGTTACCCAACACTTACAAAGTATGACACAAAAACATTTTTTAATGAATTTTTGAACAAGTATTTATGCCTGTCTTAAGCTTAAAAATACTCCACATACCAATGCTGTCTGGAAACCGTTAGGAAATAGTGTATAAATCAGTATTTTTTAAAAAGCCAAAGGAAATTAGGTAACAAACGTCCCTGTACTTAACAGGTAAGTCTCACCTATCACTTAGATGTTTATCAGAAGCACAGGGAATAGGGCTGGTTAGAGAAGAAATACATTTAAGACAGAAGCTGTACAAAGTGAATCTTTGTAGAAGCAAAAAATGGAATGAAAAAGTGTACAGCAGTGGAGAACAGAAAGAAAACGACAGGAAGTTAAAGGGGGAATTAATTTGATGTTCCTTCCAGCAGCTCAGTGCCATCAAAACAGGCTGAAGAGCACCCAGCAGGAATTCAACTCAGGAACAGTCTTGCAGACTATCTCATTTTCCCTTCTGGATAAGTTACAGAGAAGCCTCACATCCTTCAGCTGTGCTGGGTCTGTGCCACAAGAGGTATTTTCACATGAATGTTCCCATTTCTACGAAAAGCACTGAGTTCCAGTAAAGCCTTCTTTTAACAAACACCCAATATTTGCTATCACTCAGTTATGATAATAAGTAGCAACAACTTCCATCAAGAATTCACGTCAAGTGACATTTTATGCCCAGCCTCACACAGAAAGGATTTGTTTCAAAAAGAATTCTTTCCTGACTCCCAGTCCTCTGCAGCGAGGTAATTTTAAAAAGTGCCAGAGAAACTCAGTTTCCCTACAACAGATCTACCTAAATAATAAAAATAATACCATTTATAACACTAAAAAGTGTATTCAAGTGTTCAGAACAGAGTAACAGATGTGTCAGTTCACCATACCTCCATGGTTGGTTGCCACACTGATATTTCCTGAGGCCGATGGTTCCAGGAATCTGCTTGATCCAAGAGAGAAGCCTGCCCAGGATAAATGCTGCCTGCCATGGCTGGGATCCCATGAGAACCAGGGTAGCCAGACACCTTGAGGGGGCAAAAAATCCCACACAGGCAAAAAAAAAAAAAAAAAGAGAAAAGCAGAGATATTAGTAAGACCTGTGCTTCCCCATAATTAATAACTACATCCCCTCCAAGGCAGCAAACATGAAAGCACTGAAATGACTCAACTCCAGCAGTCACTGAGAGGGAGATGGGGAAACAACATCAGAAGAAGGAAGCTGAGCCAAAGGATCAAAATATGACACCTCTTTTTTAAGTCTTTGAGGATGCCTATCACAACATAACTATTTTAAAATAACTGTAACAGTACAGAAATAGAACTTTTGAGGACAACAATTTTCTGGTGCCCATGAAACCAGCAGCATTAGAGCGTGTTCTGACCTCTGCAGTCAGGAAAATCAAAGTCCTGTGAGGACAAAACTGCATCTGTAGATACATATGTCAGAGCTACACCCACAGAGCTCATGTTCCAGTTAACAGGAGCCTGCAGACATGACCCTACAGAGCCCCACAAAAATGTTCCCCCCACTGTATGTTACAGCCTTAAGTCCTGAGTGGCAGCATGTAATTAGTGTGCTTAGCTGCATGGCCTGGGAACTTCTCCACAGCAAAATCCAAGTCATTTTAATGAGCCTGAAGTACTTATTAAACCAATGAAAACCTCCCTCTCTTTGTGGAAAAAATCTCCTTGACTGAGACAGCTGTATACGGCTGAAGCCTTGAACAAACCTAAAATTGCTCAAAGTCCTTTAATGATAAACTTTTGTTCTGAATTTCTCCAGCATTTTTAGGAAGAAAAGCAAAACCTGGGAGTATACAACATGGTAGAGGCTAAAGGCAGCAGCTATCAGGCAACAGAAAATAAAACAGCAATGATCCCAAGGAAAAACTCCCAATTCATGCCATTTTATAAAGCAAGTAATTTCATAGCTAAGCACAAATGTTAACATGAACACCACATTCCTTCAATAAATATGGAAATATCTGATGTGTTTCACTGCAGTTTTAGGAATCTGAACACCACATCAGATGTGGAAATATTTGCCGTCTGGAGTAAACTCACCAGGCTCAGTTTGCGCTTTTTTTTCTATTTAAAACAAAACTCATGGAACAGAACTGACTTAAAATAAACCATGTAAGAAATGCATCAATCCCACCAGCTGCAACTGAGATAGAAACCCCACATTTCAAAGAAAATACGTGCACAGTATTAAATATAATACCTGGTAATGATTTGGCTGTACCATATGCTGTGGACTTGGATAAAACCCTTCACTGGATCTGGGACTGGGGTAACCAGGTCTACTGGGCTGTAAACATAAAAGAATTTTTAGAACCATTAAAAACAGAAAGCTAAACCCACAAAATTACTTTTCAGTGAGACAAACATTTACAGGTGGTGATCACAAAAGCAAACTCCAAAAAAAAAAAAAAAAAAAAAAAAAAAAAAAAAAAAAAAAACCCCAAACAGATTTTCTATAATTACACTTTATTTAAACAACTAAAATTCAGTTTTGCTGCATTTTTGTTTGGCAATGGATGCAGCTGAACTGTTTGCTCAGTATGTTGATAAATAATGCTTGCTCTGTGAATTCTTTGTGTTTAACTGCTGCACTAAATGACCTGCCCGGTGCTGTTTAACTCTAGAGAGAACATCATCTATGAACATAATTCTTCAATCAAGTTTCCAGGTGCAAATACAGCCTTGTTTCCAAGTTCTGCTGTTCATTTGTTGCTTTTGTGACTGTTCCCAAAAGTAAATTCTTTTGCTCCAGTCAGAATAACACAAACCAAACTAGCTTGTTTAGCATGGCTATTTCCATGTGGCATTCTGAGGTATAAAGTTAATTCTGATACTTAGCTTCTGTGTAACTAATTGGCTCAACATGGAAAGTTCTTTTGATCATATTCTGAACCTCCAAATGTGTATTTGAGGGTTTTTTTGATAAGGAACTGCACTGCTGGCTGTTTCAGGAGGAGAAAAATCAACCAGAGGGGGGAAAAAACCCCCAAGCTTCACCATTCTGCAAAGGGCTCCTCCAGCCCTTCTGGCAGTTAAAGGTGACCACATTACTCTGAGATTGCAGAATTCATCATTGCTTTATGAAAAAAGTCATTCTCACTCTGGACTAGGATGTTTTCTGTCTTAGGTTTCTAAGAGAAGTATCACTGAGAGATACAAGTAATGTGGATTGTGATAGCTGGGAATTATTTCAAAATGTGTAGGAGTTTAAAAATTATATAAATAATACGGGTTTTAAGACCTAGTACAATCTGACACTTTTATAAAGAATTGTTGGAAGAATAAAAACGTCACCATTAGGAAATTAGGTAATAATTAAAGACACACTTAAAACCTCCTATGTGCAAATTCCAGCTTGTTCAAATGCCATTATTATGCACATCCATATTTTACATAAAACTAGTGTATAAAAAAGCTAACCAACATACACAGTGGGGACACACTGACCCCCTCAAAACAGATATGCAGTGTCAGAATGAACTGCAGTCAACACAAGTGTTTCAGTTCACACATCACACACAAAGATGCTCACTTCAAATATTGTGTAGCTCACATATTCTACTGGCAAAAGGTACTTATTCTATTTGGATTAGCCCCCAAACTTCAAGACTAAACAAATTCTTCAAGCAAGGCTGTAATAATTAAGCAGCATGTTGTTCCAATTTATGCAGTTTATCTGCTTCTGTAACTTGAAACATTGCCTGTTTAGATAAACACCAAATCCTGCTAATTCATCTCAGATGGCTGAACAGGTTGATGGATTGTTTGCTGTTTTTAATTCTAAAATGAAAGCAGCAATTCCACTGCCCTCATTTCCTGCTTGCCATAAAGGTACGAAAATGCAGAACTGAGGTCAGAAATCTATCAGGCTGGATACAGAGAAACAAAAAAACCAAAACCAAAAAACCAAACCAAAACAAAAACAGAAAAACAAACAAACACCAAAACCAACAATAACAAAAGCTGCCTTTCTATCAGTGTTGGGGAATGTGTGCAGCACAAGGTGCCACATGAGTGCTACTGGAATTATTACCAGCTCCAGAGCCTGGGTGTCACAGCTCCAGGAATTCCCCACTATCAGGACACAGGCAATACAGTGGTGATTGCACAAAATGAAATCATTCAAAATACAAGCTCAGATTTTCAAGGAGTAACTTGCAAAAATGACTCTGAGAGAAAGTGGACAGGTCACAGAGAGGGAAGAGGGCTCAGCAACCAGTGAGGTTGGAGTCCCCCAGCTGCAGAACACATCAGTGACATCCAAACAGGACACTAATAAAGATGAAGTGGAAACCAAACCACGTAAGTTCCTTGGAAACAAACCCCTAATTTTTTGTTCAGAAGAAGGAAAATGCAATTAGCTGATTTCTATCCTGTCACTAATGTGTTATAAACAAACTTCATGCTGGCCTGAGAGCTCATTAGCCAATGCTTCATAGGAATGCTACAAGAAACAAGGAAAAAGGAAAGGCCAGGAAACGATTTTGTGGCAACCATGGTTGTCTTTTACAAGTTCAAGAAAAAACAGAAAATCTTTAATGCAATATCATAGCATGGATCAGTTCTAATCACAGTTCAAGCAGAGCTGGGTCATTTCAGGCAAGGATTCCCAGATGGGGACAGAACTGGCCAGAATGCCGTGGTTTGAACCAACCCATCAGAGGAGGTTTTGAAGAAATACATGGAATAAAAAGAGGTTTTTGTTTGTTTTTTTAAAAAACACATGTAATTCACAGTCTTAGCTACCTTGGGAGGAGCTTCATCTGATCCTCCTGAGTCCCAGGACACCGTGACTTGTCGCCTGGATTCCATTCTCATTCGTTCTTCTTGCTGCAGCTTCTCTTCCTCCAGTATTGTACTAAGGAAAACATGTTGTAATTCAGTGAAACTTCAGCTCAGTGACTAACAAACCTCTCCCCAGAGCTCTTGCATTTTTCAGACTAATAAACACTATTTAACTTGAGCACTGAAAACCAAACTTCTTTTACATACACTGTTTTTGTTTCTGAAAACCAGCATCAGGAAGAAATATTTCTGTAGGATTACCAGGGTGCTTTTAACAACAAAAACAGCATCAGATTTTTAGAACGCTTGGTTGATCTCGCACAATTTTTTTTTTTTTGCATAACAGTTCTTTTTATGTGCAATTACACAGAGAAATCCTCAAAGACATTCAATCAAGCACTTACTTGCATGAAAGCTTAATCTTCACAAGAAAATATTCTAGTAAACTGCTGCAAAGGTTCAAAACAAACTGACAATGTTCTTTACTGAAACTCGAGAGCTTCAGATCACTGGGCTGTTGTTTTTTCCTTTTTTAAAGAAAGCAGTCAAAAATACTTCTTCAGCCCTTAGGTTTCAGCCTAACCAGGAACACATTCAGCAAAGCAATTTAGCAAAAGAGAAAGATCTGACAGTATTCACTCAGCTCCTAAGCATTCAGGTCAAAAGGCTGCATTTTCACAAAGTACAAGACAGTAGTAAAACCAGTTTGCTACTTACCACTGTTCTGACTATTAAAAAGCCTGTTTGAAGCTGAACGTGCTCCTGCTGCCCCCACAGCCAGCCTCCTCCCAGCTCTGCTATGTGGCTTATTAATGTTGGATATTTGCCATTTGAAAAATACTCAGAATGAAGCTCTGAAAGAGGGAGCTGGCAATTCCTTGGAGCTGCACGCTAGGCACACAGTCTGGAGATGTGAGCAGGGCAGATGATTTCCATCTCACCATCCCCAGGGTACAGACAATCCTGTGAAGGAGCTATTCCAGCTTCTTTATCGTTCAGGAGTTTCCAAAAACAAAGCTAAGTTCGGAGTTTATAATCTCCTGTTCAGTCTGCTAAACAACCACCCAGAATTACTCATTCAGGGGATGAGATCAACTGCAGCAATCTGTTCTCATCGTGGAACTGTACTGCTTATTTCAAGAATAAATTCCTGCTGGAGATGAGAACTTTGCTTTTCCTTACTCAGCCAAAAAAACCCCAAGCTATGCCACTTCTAAAAAGCACAGAAGTCATCTCACTGTAGCTAAATCAAGTTTATAACTAGAGCTGCAATTTCAATCCATCATTGCTGAAGCAACACAAGAATGTGGAACAAAAGCAAAATCAGGCAAGTTATTTGCAAAAGTCATCCTGCTAGAACTACCACAGAAACACAGCTACAAACCCAATGGAGAGAATCTCTCTCTTCCTTCAGCATAAGAAAAATGCAAGATTGCCTACATGAACCCATGAAGAACTAGCAAAAAACTCCTGCTTTAAAGCTATGTCACACTTCAGGTATCCAGCAGAAGTTTTTATGTAGCATAAGAAAGCAGCCAACATGCATCCACAGCCATGAACCACCATTATCATCTTTCCAGACATACTTCAAGATTAACAAAACCCACAACAAAACAACACACAAGAAAAACCTGCCCACATTAATGAATGAAATATGAATAAAATATCGATTTTTAACCAAGCTGTTGATATAGCAGTTGCTCTAATCTGAGCTAAAAAATAGAACAGAGTTGGCTGGTAGCAGCTGGCTGGATTTAGAGATGGCTTATTCACAATTTGGGGCCATGTGTGGAATTTGTCACAGCACAGTCCTGGTTTTCCATAAAAAGGAATGAAACCCCAATACCTCTCTCTGTCTTGCTACCAAAGCTATTTTATCTGTGGTGCCCCAGTGTTCAACACCACTAACCTGTATCACCAGAAATGACACATTTCTATTGAAATTACTTCTTTTTTGTAACACAGGCTCAGCTTTTTGCCTTACAACTGCTCTCCCACTGCCTGTGCCATCAGGAGGTTCCTTCCCAGCAGCCCAGAGCAGCCTGGTCACAGGCTGATGGGCTGCAGCAGAGTCTGTACTTGGATGCCCTTGATTCTGCTGACAAGAATATAAAATAGAAATGCCTCAGAGAAGCACTACTAGAAAAAACCACAAAGAATATAAATGACTCACAGAAAGGTCTTTGTTTTCACAAAGGGAAGACTGGTCTGTGGATGAAGTAAGAATGTGCCAAGAGATATTTTTGACGTTTCCTCAGTGCAGCTGCTCAAGTTTTCTGAACAGTTTATTAGAATTTGCAGAAGGTCAGGGGAAGTCAGATCTAGGCATATTTTCCCAAACTGAACATATTTTTAGCAGCAAAGAAGAGAAAGCAGAGAATTCTATCCCCACGGTTCCCCTAGCAAATCCTGAGGTAGCACAGACAAACGTAACTCAGCTTCTCAGAGAGGTGAAGGCCCATGAAAAATCTCCACTATTACAAGTTTGTATAATTGATAAACTTATTTCATTTACAAAGAACTTTTTACTGGAATTAGCCTGTGGCAGTGAAAAGGACACATTTATGGGGAGCTTCACTGTAGGAATATTTAAAATACTAAACTGTATCCTCATATTCCAAAAGGCATAGCAGCACCAGTGTCTCCTGCTACGGTGGTGTGGGAAGCTACAGTGAGTGCTGACCCCCAAGAAGCAGCTTCTCTCCTTCTCTCTGTCACAGAAATGCAAAGCTGGATGCAGATGAACATATTTTCACATATTGTTCTAATATGAAAGCACTTCTATATGGATTATGGACTCTTCCTAATGGTCACAATCAAAGAACAAAAGGCTAACGAAGAATTTTGAAGCCTCCATCGTATATTTCAATAAGTTATGGTAGTTTTTTGTCAGAATGCTACAAAAGAAGGGGACTCAAACTGCCCTCAATTTACCAGTTTTCTTTTATTAATAAGCAATATTTCAGGATCTACATCAAAAGCAGTGACAAAAAGGTTCAAGTCGTGTTCTCATCAGTTAATTGTCTCACTGCTGTCACAAACCCAGATTTTTAAAGCATAGAATCTTTATTTCCCCCTACCCCTCATTCCTTTTATTCAACATGACCTGTAGCCCCAAGATGCCAGTGTGGTCAAGCACTCTGTCAAAACCTGTGACCAACAATGGCACTCTCACTTCAGCAATGACACAACCGCTGCTTATTTTGCTGTTTGCAGCAGAGAGTTAGTGAGAGGTACTTTAAACAAAATTCATTGCGTGATGCAGTGAAAATGTTATGAAATTAATTCATTAGAATGCTTAATATTCAAATCCTTTTATATTATTTACCATGCAGTGCAAGACAAAAAGATTTTCTACACAAAACCAGCAAGGCAACACATGGCTTCCCCTGCAAAATATCCCAGATTCTAATTCTGACCAAGTCAGGATTGCAGGAGTAGGAGGGTAGCATCTCACTGCCCTGACCTAATCTGACTTTTAAACCCTCCCCACCACTTGAAAAAGGGACTTGGAATGTGAGGATAAATTACATTTGGGAATCCACAATCCACCCATTTGTCTCTGTGTTTGCTGGGAAGATTGACTCAACCACATCCACTTCAGACAGATCAAATGCTACAAAATGACTACTGTAAAAACAGTACTCAAATTCACATGTAACAATAAATAACATAAATACATAAGTACATAAATTGTGCAGAAATCAGCACCTTTGCCTTGCACAATCAGCTGCAAAGACAGTTTGTGCAAAGCAGCTGTTACTATGAAACAGGAAAAGCATCAAATAACAGAGAACACGTGAAGTGCTCATGCTCCCATCAGTGCTATTCCAGATGCAGAAGACTTTTCCCAAAGCCATGGATTTTGTTTCATTAAACCAGAGAGTAATGCTGCAGTGCTGGATCTGGCTCCAAGCAAACATCCAGTCTGCTCTCAGCTTGAAGAGATTTCCCTGGACAGGATCCAGAACGAGCAGCAGCAACACCACAGGGAAAGGCCACCAGGGAAATGGCTTGTTTTTACAAGTTCATGGGAATTTGAGTTTTGAAACCCAATCTTCCCTAGCTGCCTGAGACTGCCTCATCATCAGGGAATTGGCAACCTTTCCAGCAAGAGGCTGACTCTGTCTGGAGCAGTGCAAAGCAGCCCTAAGGACAACGGTGCTGCCTAAATTTGGGAGATAAAGGTCACCAGTTTGGAGTGGCAGAAAGCTCCCTGCTTTGGTGGCAACAGAGGAAAAGCTGCATTTTAGGGTTGCAGTGGTCCCAGGAGAGAGGTTGCCCTCTAAACAATGCTTCAAATCTCCCAGCACGACTGAAGGACCAAAAACCCCTCCACATTCAGTGCATTTTTCATCTAGAATGAGAGGAAAGGGATGCCTGGAGGTCTCGAGTCCAATCTCCTGGTGAAGCTGGGCTCCATGCACAGCAAGGGCCAGCTGCTCAGAGCCTTTTCCAAGCAAAATTTGGAAGTCTGCCAGCATGGAAATTCCAGAGTCTTTCTGGGTGACCTGTTTCAGAGCTCACCCACACACACTGGGAAACATTTGGATGGGTAACCAAAGAGATCCTGCCTTGCTGCATCTCCTGAGTGCTGGTTCTGAGGAGAGCCAGGCTCTTGGACACACTCTGGATTTACTCATCCTCCTTCCTTCCTGGTGAGATACTCTCCTTGCTTAGGCTTACACACCACAGCCATCTTCCAGTCACATCTTTTAGGGCTTCATTCTGATCTGTGCCAACCAGCTTTAAGTTATCAGCACAACCTGGCTGCAAATTATCAGTAGTCCCATACTTCCACAGCCAAAAACAGAGAAAAAGCAAATGATCTGCCAATTTGCCCCTATTACACAAATCACACAACTCTGTCACATCTTTTCCTTGCAATCCCTACCCAGCCCTGCCATTCCTTCCTTCATGGTTAACTCCACAAAGTCAAGAGGAGGGGAAGTTATCTGTGAGAAGGGCTGAGTCTTCCTCTAGTTCTGCAAATTATTAATCTACACAGAAATTCCCAGAGTAACAGATGGTGGAACTGTGTGAAATTTTAAGAAATAGGGAAGAACTTTAAGGTCTTTAAGTTATCCACAGTTCTGAAATAGCATGATAACTATAATCAAATTGTCCCTTATTTTAACCACCAGTGAATTATCTTGAATCATAAAACATTCAGTGACTGCAAAACAATGACTGATATTATGAAAATAAAATATGCCACTGAGAACAACTTTGAAACAAAACCTAAAGTAAACCTGAAGAATTTGGCAATGAATTATAACAAATCCCAGTGTGGACTGTCACTGTATAAAACCTATGTATTACTCAAAGCTTGTACTGACTTTTGCAAAACACATAAATGAAATCCAAAAGTCACAACATTTGTGACCCAATTTGGTCACAAATGTCAAACGTGTCTGTACTTTTATCTCAATGATGTTTCAAAGTTTAAATACCACTCCCACTTTAGGGCTGCCAAAATGGAGATATGGAATATGGTACTGCACAATAAACTAAGGTGTGAATTTAGACTGGTCTCACACTCATTCCAAGATAAACATAAGGGAGTCTATATCCTGGTTTACAAAGGGCAAAGGAATTTCTAATCCATGATGCTGCATTTACTGCAGGCTCTGCAACTGCCCTGTGACAGCTGTGTCTGTGCAACTGCTGTGCCACATGTTATGGAAATAACCTCCAACAGCACTCACCTGATGCTTCATTTAAGTAAAAATACATTTCTACCCCAGAAGTTTCTGGCATGTTCGTTTAGACCATCACTCTGAATTCTTTCCACCTCCCTCCCCAAGGATTTTAGCTAAAACTGCACCCAAATTGTTAATAAAATGTGGAGTTTTTCCTGGGAGAGAAAGGAGGTGATTCATATTTCCAGTTATTTGAATTTATTGCCTAATCTTATTTTCTCTACCAGGTAAGGTCCAGTTTCCCAAAAGACCAGCAACAACCTGGCCTTGTGAAGATAAAACCTCAAAGCACCACGTCTCGCGTTTTCCACAGAACAAAAACACCTTCACAGAAGACAAAGCAAAAAGAAAGATTTCTGAACAAAGGAAATGACCTCTCAGAAGTCAAACCCTACCTGAGTTGTGCTTTAAGTTCAGTAAACCTGGGTCTCCTGCTGGGGTCGTAGGCCCAGCACTTGGTCATAAGGCTGTAGAGGGTGGGAGGGCAGTTTGGAGGCATTGGGAGCCGCTCACCGTTCTCGATCCGCCCAATCACATCGTTGTTCTTCACCCCCTGGAAGGGCTTCACCCCGTGCATGAGGATCTCCCACATACACACACCTGAGGAACACACACAAAAGCATGTTTTCTTCACTGGGAGCAAACAGTGAGAGCTGTTAACAAAGGAACAACCCCCAGTTTTGTAGCAACAATGCAACTGCTTCCAAAATGCACGGCCAGGGAGTTGGTTTGGACTTACCTGGGGCAGCGGAGGAGTGACTGCAGCAGGGTCACACACACAGCACCAGCCTCACCTGTGGATGAGGCAGCCTGACCCTCAGCTGCCTCACCCTGCACTGCCTTTTACCTGCCCCAAATCAGAGCTTGCTCATATTCAAATCTCCTTTCTTATGAGGTAGAATGTGTTTGCTTTTCCCTCTGGCTCCTTCCAGCTGCCTTGTTTCGACACGTAGAGTGCCTTTTCACTTTGAGGGTGTTTTATTGCTGGCATTGATCCAAATTTTTTTGTGCTGAAATCGAGTAATGAAGCAGTTTCTATTGAAACTGCATTAAAAGCATAAAGGGAAACATGGTCTGCCAGTTTAGGATTGGTCAGAATGTTCCATGGGCTTCATTCTTCTGACTGACTGTACTAGAGTTTTCTTCAAACTATTATAAACCCATCAAATTTTAATTTGTAAAGAGGGTGAACTCTTACTTGACTGTCCTGCTCTTATTCCAAGTCTAATCACCTTCGCTCCCTAACACAACTTGTGTTCTGTCTGTCCAGACCAGCAGTTTGAGCATAGGTCATCAGATTCACATAGAATGTTGTATCTTTGGGAAAAAAGATCGAGGTGTCAGGATATGTCTATTTACCCATATATTTAATCAGCTTCTGGTTGTATATTGTAGCAGGCCAGGAGCTGTAAAAGACAAGTTAAGTGGAAATCTAGAACTAAGGATCTGGAAACAGGGTATCTGATAGGCTGATCTACCCATTAAGCAAGGAAATGTGTATCAACATAAAGAAAAAGTCAAAATATAAAACAGAAACAGCAAATGACAATGGTATAAAACAAAAAAACCAAACCAAACCAATAAAATCACAATCAACAAACAAAAATCCTCTCTGTTATAACTATGAGCTAATTTCCTTGTACCTTCATTTCTTTCAGCTTCTTACTAGAGGTAAAAAGGCACACGAAAACTCAGGCTTGTTGGGTAGGAAAAAGAAAGAAAAATACAGAGACTGAAAACATGTTCAGTAAGAACTGTGACAAATATCAGGAAATTTTTCATTTCCAGGAGTTCAAATGAATCCCTGGACTTCTCCAGCAGGACACTAAAGACCCCTCCCCACTTGGTGCTCACTCACCAAACATCCACACGTCGCTAGCTGAGGTAAACCGTCGGAAGTTGATTGACTCTGGAGCCATCCATTTGATGGGTAATTTTCCTTTGGAAGCTACAGGGAAGGCAGGACAAGGCAGGCTGTTATCCCCAGCACACAGCTCAAAAATAGATTTTGTTCCCAGGGAAATAATTCATAGGCAAAACCCTCCTCCAAGGAAGTACTTCAAATAACAATATATAAAGTTGTTTGGCATGACGTAAAATGGAGGAAAGAACCAACAAATCCCAAAATAATAATAATCCCCCAAACCTGCCAATAAAGGCCACAACAACAAACCCCAAAACACACCAAGAAATGATCATGTCAAAAATATTTCCCCTCTCAGCAATTAAGAAGATAAAATGTAGCTCAGTGAAGTGAGATAAATGAAACGAGGAAACATAACAGAGTGTAAAGGGACAGATAATGGGTATTTTAAAATATACGAAGCCAGAGTAATATTGAAAATGAGATTTATGAACACATAATAATATAATATACACCAGCTTTGGAATGCTACTGTTTGGTACCCACCATGCAATCTCTATTCTCCTGCTGCATTTTCCATCTATCAGGCACTGCAGCACACCTCTCAGCTGCTAGACAGACTGAGGCTCAGTATTCCAGCCAAAATGGGGAAAAAAGCAGGCTTCAAACACAGTTTTGTACTCAGTCTCCCTAGTCCAGTGGCATCTGAAGTATGCAGCATACAGTGATAGCACAAACTCAACATTTAACTGAACCTACATGTGAATTTGATATTTTTTGCAACTTAAATCACACCTTGTGATTCTTCTTCTTAAGAACACATAAGAATTTACTGCCATTATTAAATTGTTGAACAACTTGCCTTTTTATACAAATACAACAGCTGGACCAAGAAATTCTGCTTAATTCCTCAATATTGTGAGAAGCAACTGTGTTGCCTGCAAAAAGGATCCAGAGGTGAACTCACCTTTGTAGTAAGTACTGTCTTCCATGTATCGGGATAAACCAAAGTCCCCCAGTTTCACACAGTCAGTGGTAGACACCAGCACATTTCTAGCAGCAATATCCCTGCCAGACAGAGGAAACAGTATTTCTAGTCATTTCAAAGCATAATGTGGTAAAGTATCACCTGAAGAAAATTCACATTATCACAACACAAGTATAGGATTAGTGAGTGTTTAAACACAAATCAATTGCTTAAGTTCAACATTTATTGTACTTAGCAACTGGACTACTGTGAACTATTAACTGCATACAACAAAAGGCCGAAGCCAGACTCTTCTCCCTAGAAACTCATGTTCAAATTCAAGGGAATAAAATTCAAAACACACCATGTAGGAAGTTTCAGTTCATTTTCTGGTTAAGCAAAAACTTGTATTTTATAAATATTTTATTTCCCCTCTTCTTTACTGAAGAAGCCATCTGCCCTTGTTTTGCTCTTCTATATTTGAAAGATTACAGTTGACTCGCAGCTTTAAAGAATATTGCAACCACAAAGCAACAACTGAGCAGAAAATGATTCAGATTAAAATCCAGCACCAGCTCCAAGTCAATCCAGGAGTGAACCAGCAGGTGTCACCCTTGAAAAGGGTGTAATTTTGGTGGAAGCCTCTGCAGAAATGACATCCTCTAAAATTTTAAGTAATTGCATACAAAATGAGATACATATTTATGGAATCTTACCTATGTACAAATCTTTTGCTCTCTAAGTAGGCAAGAGCTGTGCTAAGCTGGTAAGCGTAGAGTATCAGAGAGGCCAGGTCCAAGCTGTACTTCCTTACTTGCAAAAATGATCTCAACTTTTTGCACAAAGGAGGAAGAAAACAGAAAGAAATTAAGACAAAAATTAACAAATTTGTAAAAGGCATATTTCAAATTGTGAAGTTTACATGAGTAACAATGGGTATGATTTCCTTTCCTTAAGGCTGGATGATGAGAAGAAAACTATTTCCCATGAAGAACTGTGACTCTGCATTAGAATTCAAGCAGTTTTTCTACATGAAAATTGTTAAACTAGCAAAAAAAGCAGCAATTTTGTGCATTCCTTTCTGCCTCCTTTTGAAAGCATCTGCTGTTGCTGTTCCAGAGTGAAACACTCCTGGACTTTTGCTGTTTCTACCCCTGAGTGCAGCCCCCATTTCTAGCCTGAATAACTTCAGAACCAAACAGCACCTGGCCAAGCCAAACACAGACTGATCAGTGTTGTTTCAGACACATTGATTTTAACCTACATGTGCTAAAACAACTGGATTTAGCTTAGAGTAGCCAATATCAGTGCAGAATATTTGTAAGCTCTATTTCCAGTATAAGGCAGGCAGGACCTACTGGAAGGTGGCACTAGTGTCCTTATACACCAAAACAAGGCTTTGAAAAAGTGATTTGGGCAATGGAAAGGAAATCTGTAATTTTCTGACAGAGAATGACTTCACCACTACAGGTTTTTCTATCCACCCCTCCTTTTTCTCTGGACAATGTACTGCAGTTTGGTAATTATGATGACAATCATGCAGTGCAGTATGAAATATCACTGCAATTCACATTTTCAGAAAGATGTGGCTCAAAGGAAACTAGTTTTCTTTAAACCATTCATCCAAAAAACATAATAATGAGGAAAAGTCATCTTATCTAGGGCCTCTGCAGCAGATACTCTACAGAAAAAAAAAAGCAGTGTAAGGAATTCAACGTTTCAAGTGAAAATGGAGCATTACTGAGGAAGAATAAAAGATGTACAATTTCACTTCCAGAAGTTATGTTTGCAAATGCTGTTTAAATGATTATGACATTATCATCATCTTGGCAGAGGTCACGCTCTCACTCTGGAACTGCAACTGAATGCTCTGAAAACTCTGACTGAATCACTCTGGAATGAGGTGATGCAGTTCCCCTGGTGGAGGAGGAGGTCAAATGCTGCCACTCCTGTTTCTGAGTCCATCACTGCACAGAGCACTGGGATATTCTGCTTGACAGCCTGTGTTAGTACTGTCCAGTGTTTTTTCAGCCTTTTGCACAGGCATCTGTGAGCTGAGAGTAGAGACTGGAGGTGCACAAGGGTTTTTCATACCTCTCCAAGTGTACAGAGCTCCATGATTATCCACACTGGGTTTTCTGTAATAACTCCAATGAGCTTCACAATGTGAGGGTGATCGAACTGACGCATTGTTACTGAAAGGAAACAAAAACTGTTCGGTATGTTACATAAAACCTTTTCTTGTAAAGAAAAATGAAGTTAGTTAACAACCACTTAGCCTATGACCAGAATATACAATCATAGGATTTGAAACAACTGTTGCAAGCAATAATGTGTGGTCATTCCAGGAAACAGTGCTTGCCCTAGCTGTGCTGTTCTCCACACACAAAAATGCAAACTGCTGTGGAAGGTGCCAGTCAGGTCAGGCTCTGGCTCTCAGCCCTGGATGAGCATAACCTGAGTTAAATAATGACCTGTAAAACCAGTGTACAACCAGTTCACCTGTGTCTGTCTACTGGAAGAGGAGCCAGGAAGAATAAACCTATAATTCAATTGGCTGGAAAAAAAATCTGTCAGTTTATGAAACAGACAATCTTATTTAATCATTACATCATTTACTTTTCCATGGAGTTAACTGGAGTCTCAGCAGTGCAGTCACAGTATGTTTTATGCAGTATGACATACGAATCACAGCATCAGAGAATGGTTTGGGCTTGAAGGGACCATCCAGATCAACCAGTTCCAACCTCCCTGCCTTGGGCAGGGGCACCTTCCAGCTTGCTCCAAGCCCCATCCAGCCTGATCTTGAACACCTCCAGGGATGGAGCAGCCACAACTTCACTGGGCAACCTGGGCTAGTGCCTCACCACCCTCAAAGAATTTCTTCTTAAAATCTAATCCAAACCTGCCCTCTTTCAGTTTAAAGCCATTACCCCTTGCCCTACCCCTGCATTCCCTCACAAAGAGTCCCTCCCCATCTTTCCTGCAGGCATCCTTTAGGCACTGCAAGGGGCTCTAAGATCTCCCCAGAGCCTTCCCTTCTCCAGGCTGAACAATGCCAACTCTCCCAGCCTATTTCTACAGCAGAGGTGCTCCAGCCCTTGGAGCATCTCTGTGGCCTCCTCTGCACTTGCTCCTACAGCTCCAGATCCTTCCTGTGCTGGGAGCCAGGGCTGGATGCAGCTCTGCAGGTGGGGTCTCACCCGAGTGGAGCAGAGGGGCAGAATCACTTCCAACACAGGCAGGGCAAAAACATCTTTAATGTATCCTCACCAAACACCCTTCATTTGATCCTCCAGTATTATCTCTTCTACACTTGCAGTTTGTAATGTCAGCAGAAATACTCAGTAATTACCAAAGTCTGCTTCAGTCTGACTCAAATTAGGCAAGAATAAAACCCAGTGTCTTTTGGCTTTAAAGCTAAAACCAGGTGGTGTTTGTGGATTTCTGTTCTGATGAGCTCTGAATTCTACTTCTGCATATGGGTACACAGCACCTCAGGGACCAACACATCTCACAACCCCAACAGAAATCCTTGGACAATCCTGTTTGTAAGACCAAAAGTTATAATACTTCAATAAGACATCTTCCTGCAAAGAAACTTTATGGGCAAAGTTTAGATAACATATCCTTTAAAATATTCATGTTATGAATAATACAGGGAGAAAGCAATAAAGCAAACATCCCTATCATTGACACAGCTTAAAACATTAATAAAAAGGAATAAATAACATGGTGAAATGTCAAACAGGCAACAACAGCTGCTAAATCTTTTCAGCGTTGAAAACTCCACCACAGGCAAGTCCCAGAGTATCTTAATATGCCTAATATTAAAATATTAGAGAATAAATGTATTAATTCAGTGAAGTAACCAACTGTTCTGAGGGAGTTTGCAATCTGAACACAAGACAAGGGCAACAGATGGGAATGAGAATGAAAAAGAGGAAGAAGAGATGGCAAAACTATTAAATCAAATCGAAAAGCACTATTTACATGTCATTTCCTAATCTGTCAAACTCACAGCATAATAAGAAGCATTCAATTTTCTACATTGCCAGGAGACAGCAGCCTACCTGTGACTGCTGAGTTATTACTGTAAGCAGTGGTATTTACTGTTCCAACAGACAGAAATGCAATGGAAAAAATTACAGTAATTTACGAAAAACGTGACATTCCAAAATAAGAATCCATTAGTTATGAACACAGATCTTTGAATGAAAGAATAGAGAATAAAATATACTGTAACATCTGACCACAACCAATTAATTTATTGATAAAATACAATACCTTTACAACATTTACAGGTATACAACAGCAGAGGATAATAGGCAAAAAATTATAATAGGCAAAAATTAAGGCCTAAGTGCCATATCTTATTTTGTTTGCAAAACCAAACAATAGAGCAATCAGTAACTTTCATATTCTTATACAAGTTTGCTGTTCCTATTCATCTCAACAAAAAGCCTTCCTCCACATGTGAAATGTGTTATTTGGGGAATGCAATATTTGTGGGTAATTATTTAGAAAAATTGTATATTCTATCATAGATTTTAATGATGAACTTGCAAAGCAGATTTCTCTCTTAGACACAACACTTCTAGCAGAGACAACTGCTTGGCCTTCTAAAGTTGGAAGAGGTGCTGTGTTTTTTAATTCATTAAGGAGAAAGAAGGAAACAGAGGATCAGATCTCTAATATCCCAAAACTGGCTCTAAAGCCTTACAGGAGTCAGACATGACCACTCCATCTGGAAAATCAAAGAACTCACATTCAGTCACAGACATGGGCAATGCAAGGATGTAAAGCAGCTTTCTGGCACGTACTGTATGAGAGGGAAACATCAGGCTATATATTAATAAAAGATTTACATTATGAGAAGTTTCTGGCCCAGGTGGCCACAGCCTTTGCAAGGAGCACTAAAAGCAGCAACCCCAAAAGAAGTTCTTTAATACTCACAGGCTTCTTGTAAGAATTTTTCTCTCACGCTGTCTGAGGTGCAGTTTTTACAGGTTTTGATTGCAACAGCCATGGCTGGATTTTCCTGAAAGACATTATTGAGAAATAAGCCAACAGAGCCCACCAAAAGCTGTCTTTTAAAATCCTAGCAAAACTACTTTGGAAAAAATTACTATTAAATAAAACACCATTAGTTGAGAAATTACATGTTGAAAGCATCAGTGTTAAAATATCATTATAATCAAGACACCTTGCATACAACACTTACATCTAATGTGCCCTGGAAATATTTAATCTGCTTTAAACCATGTTAAATTGTGCAAAAAGTATGACAAAAGATGGTAAGTTTAACTGAATAGTACTGTAAACCCTGTGTGTTATTGAGGATGGTAAACTATTTTGACAATATTTAGCAAAAATAGAGGAAACAAGGAGATATGTGCCTAAAACCACACTTGGCTTATACAAGCAAGCAACCTGGAAAGTCAAATAAAGGACTTTTTGCGGCTCTTACTGAAGACTGGCTGTAATTGTAGACTCAAACTACAAAGGAAATTAAAACAAAGATTTTTACATATATTATCTTCACAATTAATTAGACCAAGGCTTTAAAAACAAGTTAAACAGAACAAGGTGTATTTAAAATCAAATGGACTTTCCCATCTGATTTCTCATCTTCTGAATACTGAAAAATGAGAAGTTCTTGATGGGTGGAAAGCAGCTGAAGTGTTTTAAAATTAAGCTTCTACATCAGGTATGGGCTTGTTCAAGGACTGTGCCCTCCTTCCAAGTGGGAAACCAGGAACTGTCCACTGCTGATGAATGTCCTCATCCAGTTTTTAAGGTCAGTAAGAGATGAAGATTCAGAGTTATGTTCGGTGTCCGCTCATGCTTGCTCTACTTTAAATCTATTTACAGCCAAACATTACCAGAATTAGAATAGTATTTCTATTTTGCAGGCTAAAATGTCGATTTTCAAAGTTGCTCACCACATAATCTTCAAGTTGGCTTGGCAGGAAAATATTGATTAAATCCTTTTCTCACAAATCAAATGCCTATAAACTGATTAAAAAACTGGTGGTAAATAATGATTTTATTCCCTTATGAAACCAGTCTTGAACAACCAGCCCAGGGATGAGACCTCTGGATGCCTGCCAGACCCATCCCTCTTCTGGTGTTACACATAAAGTTTTTGAAATATCCTTTAACCAACAGGGGCATCAAAAGGAAGAATCTCAATGTCTGCAACCAGCAAAGACCCCAAGCATTTTGCAGAATGAATGTTGGAAAAGGCCTGATATCAGGGTTTTGTTGATCCTTTGTTTTTGGATAAGGAGATAAACCAGTGAGGATGTATCAGACTGGCCACATTTTGTGTACTCAGCATGAAACAGTATTTGAAATAACACTTTGGGATTCATTCCATGGTTAATCAGCCTTTAAAGAGACTCTTCTGGGATTGCTTAGAGCTGAGCAATAGGATCCTGGATCTACACACCCACTTTCCATTCAGTACCCCACACATCCAGTCTGGCTGGGATCCTTCAGAATACCTGGCAAAAAGCAGCACTGCAGGAGAGGTGGGTGCTGCACTCACTTGAATAAGCACTTTACAGGTGCAATGACAGGGCTAAATGGAGTTTTTGAGATCCAGCTTTGAGAGAAAACCTCCCCTGTATTTCTGCACTCAAGGTGAATATATACATGGAAACACTATCATGTTATTGGAACTGATCTTACACCTATGGTGAGATTTCTTCCAGAGTGTAAGTTACACTCTGTGTCTAGAACATCAAAATTTAATGACATCACTTTTCTGTTTCACCTTCACATATTCCAGTGTCTTAAATGTACTAAATTCTTATTAATAAAAGAAGTCAGCAGGTTGTTGTTTAAAAATCTCATACTCAACACAGGAGGCCTGAGTAAAATCTGTTTTCCAATTCACAAAAAAGAATGGAGACAGCCAGCAGCCATAATCTCTAAGAAAAGGGTCTTTAATTAGTTTTACAAAGCTCTAGGTTTATCCACAGTGCACCAAGTGCAGTGAAACATTACTCCTTGGTACTCCTGTTAACCTGGACAGAATTAAATGAAAAATGAGAATCTCTCTCAATGCAAATTACATCAAATCTGCTTACTAAATAAGGGTATCAGAACAGACTTCAAACTTGCCTAAAACAGAACATTTATCCTTATTTACTTAAATATTGCATTAAAGATTGATTTAACCCACGAAGCTCAGGACCCCAGACAGCTGTTTCTGAATTAGATTATTGTCCACAAGAATGCTTATATAATCTGTCAAAAATTCCAACAATTTCTTCTAATATGAAATAAATCTTCATTTCACAATCGCATATTTATTTTATTATAAGCTTGAAACTGGTTGAAACAAACTACTTTTTTGCAGCCGTGTCTTGCCTTTTTACACAAACTTAATGTTTTATTATTTAAATTGAAATCTTATTCTTTGTGGCTGCAGCCTAGAAAAACACATAAGCACCAGCCTAAATTACCCAAGTCCTGCCAACCTCCCTGGTTTCACTGAGGTGACTCTTGTGCATTATTGGGGTTTTGCTGGATCAGTGTGCAAGCATTTTTTATCTTTTCTTTCAGCGAAGTGCAGTAACTTTATTAAGCTCCTCTGTGAGAGATACAGCGAGAACATCACTGGAGAACATTTTTCTTTCTTCTGGAAGACTCAGACCAAGGCCTCTAAGGAATAGACTCTGATTTTTGCAGCTAGCTGAGTTTTATTGTTGGTTTTAGTTGGAGAAGTGAGGCTTACCGGGCTCATGTAAACTCCTTGGTGCACATCTCCAAACTGTCCTTCCCCAATGCAGCGGCCCAGCTCAATCCTCTCCCTTTGAATTTCATAATCTCTGGCTACAAGAATATAAGGCACTTAAAACACTCAGTTGCTGAGGAAGGGCCAAGGAAATAATGCACAAGACACAGAACTCAAAGTCAGTCACTCAAATGTCTCACATATGAAGAGCTAAGATTAACATTTGCTGCACACCAACCTATAGAGATGCTGCACACACACAGTGGAGACCTCTCAAACCTCTGCAGTGCTTGAACCAAAGCAATGGCAAAAGAATTGTGCAATGTGAATTGCTGAATTCACTACTATGCACTCATTGCAGTGCCACAAACATCACTAAACCCTTTGTAATTACAGCAGGTAAAAGACAAAGCACACAAACATTTCAGGGCAGCACCAACAATGTTAAACAAAGCCTTAGCACACACCCCCCTTATGGCTGTTTAAGAGAACTCCACTATGTGGTATTTTAGATTTTGGAACCATCAAAAGAGCCTGGAGAACTTTTAAAGAGGCAACTGCAAGAAAAAAATACAGAAACAAGAGCGTAGTAAATAAAGATAAAATGAAAGAGCAAAATTTTGAGTGCACTACACCTCTGCCACTGTGCAACTGAAGTAAAATTGAGATATTTGGTGGCCTTATGCAATTTTGTTAATGTCACAGTTTAATAGGCTGAGAATATTACTGATAAAAATGGCTCAGTACTTCAGCAAAACATTTAATCAATTGCAACTGAATGATTTCATTTGCAATTTAATTTCTAGCAGGCATGGAAAAATATTTCAGGAATAGCAGAAAAGCATGCACAGTATATGTTTTCACCTCTACTTGTATTATTCAGAGAAAAAAATAGAACCAACCAGCTTTGAACTTCATAACCTTCACTTTGACATCATTAACACTACAGAAGTAATGTCAACTAGAGCTGGCTAACAAGGTGATAAATGCCTTTTTCATCTCTTTTTTTAAGTACTGCATTTTCCTCTTTAAAATCCCAAAGCTAACTGGTTTAACTAGAAATAAATAATGTTTATTAAATGAAAGTGAACAGTAAACTTAAAAATTCCACATCATTCCAAACTGCAAGCATACAGGGATGGGTAAAGGGTCTCCTGTTACCTTCATCTATTCCATAGCTTTCTGCAGTGCAATTAAGAGAAAAATCAAATGCTTACTTAGATAGAGCTTCTTAAAATCAGAACAGGACAAACATTTTTTAACATTAAAAAGAATAAAAGAAGAAATATACTGATGCATTTTTAAGTTTACATTAGCAGAAGTCACAGGTCTGTTCCTGTGATCTTTACTGGCTCAGTCCTTTGGGAGCTGAACACTTGAGTCCCCTTCAATCCAGCAAAGCATTTAATGAATTTCCCTCCACAGCCCATCTCATGGGTTTTGCATTGAAGCCTTACTGAAGTGTTCAGCACCATCCAGGGCTGGGCCCACAAGTAATTACCTCTATGAGAATTTAAATAAAAAGATTAGGGGGCAAAAAAAAAATTACACAAAGTTAATCTGATAACAAAAAATAAAGGATATAATTTATCACAGTACGTATTGATCCTGAAACTATGTGAATAGAATCATGTAGTGACTTAACTGCAAGACATTCAAAATGCTCTGTTTATTTCTGGAAAACATATATTCTTGCTTTTCAAATACTGATGTTCAAATATATATATATATGTTTTGCAAAACATATATTCTTGCTTTTGAAATCTTTTCCACAGTAGTGGAAACGATGCTGTGAACACTGAAGTGACCATGAAACATTCTGCCACATGGTGAGCTCAGGAATCCACACAAGTTCATGGCCCTTCAGCAGAATGTGGCCCCAGTTCAGCACCATCCTCCCCTCTCACAGTAACCAAACCTGGTGTTTTGGCAGGATTCTGCATCAATGGAGTGTCTGCTTCCAGAGAAATCCTTGGTTGCCCGAATGCAACTTGGAATTTCCCAGATGCAGCTTTTAAAATCAGAATATTGGACTTTCATATTCAATGAATTAGCCCTGGCAGTTTAAGACTGTGTTATAATTCAAGCAGGCTGAAACACAAAATCCTTGTGGCAGCTACAGCATCACTGTTTTTGCTTCAAAGATGAAGACTCAGCAGAACTCTGAATTTTTATTTTTGTTCCTGCAGTCTTTCATCTTTAACAAAATTGCATGTGGGGGAGTTGAGTTTCCCTCTCTCATGGAACTGGAGAGCACCACGTCTGTCAGGGAGCAAGGGGAGATACAGTCAGACAGCAATACCCAGAGCTTTCCAAATTGTTTGCTCTTATCACAGGGATCTTATCCAATCTTTAAGTGTTACATTCAGCACCACAATCAAAAAAAAAATCTACATTTTGTGACAAAAAAACAATTTCACTGTGAAGTCACAGATAGCAGGAAACCAGAACATTTTCTTTGCATACATATTAATTGAGGCTGAAATATTTCAGTCCCTGCTAAACCAAAGAAGCTTTTGGATAGGAAAGTTCCCAAGTTAATCATGGCACTTACTTGAGGGCATTGTGTAAGTGTCTTCTTCATCTATAATCTCTGCATAGTCATCAGTCTCTGCAAAGGGAGGAATTGAAGAGTTTCGGGAAAAGCAGATGAAAACAATTCTCCAGAACAACATCTCCAATTTATCAAGGCTGATATGCCACAACCCCCAAGGTCAGCAGTGCTGGGACATATTTAACACAGCACGAATAAAACTTGCTCATGCATAATTCATGGTATGATAATGACCTCAGTGCCAACTGTATTACATCACACTGATGCACTCAACAAAGAAGAAAAGGAAGATTCATTTGTATTCAACAAAGTTCAAGTTCTGTAATTGGGACTCATCTAAACTGTTGACTTAAAATCTTTTTAACAGCAAATTCCACTGCAGTAAGGAGAAAAATTTATTAACGAGTTAAACTGCTTTACCTTCAATAAAGTGTGAAGAACAGCTTGCTATTTTTTATGTCAACCAGGCAGAAGACACTAATGATGTTCCAGGGCAGCATCCACCTACTGTCAGTGTGGCCAGGTGAGTTATTTACCACAGAGTCTTCCAGAGCACAAAGACCTTTGAAGCCACATTAACACCCCCATTTTTCTTGCATTAATCTCAGTTTTCCTTGTTTAGTGGAAATTCACCACTAGTTTGACTGTCAAGCATCAAGATTTCATGGACAGGTTTTGAAAACAACTTCCCAGAATTTTCAGAAAAATGACAGTGCATTTCTTCCTCTGTTTAAAACAAACAACTTTTACATCATCTGTTCCCAAAATGGGTTAAATGGTGTCAAGTCATATCAGAAGGTCCTTCCCTTGCTCTAAAGCACTTCCAGTGTGTGCAGGTCATTTCCTAAAGGTCAGATAAACTCCTCCAGGGGTTTTAAAGCCAGTCCACAACATTTGGGGTCATTTTTTACATCAAAGCTGTTAAATTCTATTCATCAACTTCAAAAGCAAAGAGAGGTTTCCTCAAAACGGAGTGATTTCCCACCCAGTGTGCAGTTTTGGTGGGTGGTTTCATGTGATCACACACTGGAAAGCCTCTGGAAGCCCTGATTTTCTCCTCCTTTTCTCCCCCATCTGCCCTGGAGCATTTGGATTTCTCCCTGCAGCTCCCTGGCACCATTCCTGGGGTGATGGCTTTGAAGGTGAATGGGACAAAGCCACAGTGAGGTGGGAGGAAGGATGAGATGGTCCCTCAGCCAAGCCTGAAAGCAGAGCAAGGCTCATCCATATTACACACACAGATAAGCAAGAGGCTCAGTTTTCAGGCAAAATGAATATTCAATGATTTGGAAACTACAGGTTGCCTATAACCTTTGAAGCTCAACACACTTCAGGGAGGAAGTGTAATTTTATAATCCTACTTTCAAAAAATTAAAGCTATTTTTCTTTTGAACTCCTGTAAGGAATAGACCAGGTCTTATAAAAGCAGAATCAGGAAATTCCATGTCATTTTCATTTTTGCTAGGCAATTTCTATTTAGGACATAGCAAAACACAGCCACCTAATGAAAATACAATAAATTACAAAGACAGTGCACAATTCTGAACAGGCAGCACACCCCAGAGGCGCTTTTCTCTTTCTAGATATTTTTTCCCCTCCCTACATTATAAACTAATGTTTTTGCAGAAAATAAACCTCAGTTTGATCTAAAAAATAAGGAGTTTTTTTGAAACAAGAACAACAAAAAAAATCCCCAATATGATGGGGGATAAATCACTCTGCTTCCTTCTCATATTGTGGAAGGATTTTGTTGAGGATATCAGAAAGTTCTTAATCTATGTAAAAAAATGGACTGGATGAAAGATATTGTAAACATACCTAAAACTTTCTCAAGTTTGGAAACCAAAACTGGTGGCACTTAAAAAACTCCAAACACTTGTCACACAAGGTTATGGAACAGTGCTCACAGAAAGTGACCAATAAATGGCTTGTTCATCTCTCTATTTTATATTAATGAGTTAATTCACACTAAAGGCATTCTCAGAACATCACAGAGCATTTTACATGGTTTTGATACATTGCCCAAAACCATCATGAAACCAGAAGTGTCCTCATAACCAATCCAAATAAATTAAATGTATGCAATTAACAACACAAATATTTCTTGTTACACATTTAACACTCTGGAGAGGAACATATAAAAAAAACATTCCTATACATGTCTGGCATTGTTTCTGGGAATTAGAGGAAAATTCAGTCAAGGCATTAACATTGATCTGCTCAAAGTGTTCTGGAACAAAGAGAATTGACCTCAGGTTTGGTCTTAGACTCAGAGTGTGTAACCAAGTGTGCTAAGCCCAGAACTGTGTCTGCTAAGAAATAATCCAGAACCTATGAGGAGCCTAAAGCAAAACTGAGCTGGCCAAGGCTCCCCAGGCTGCCCCACAAAGGAGGATGTGCTACAGCATCCTCAAGAGCTGAACACTCACAACAAAGCAGCAATTCCAGATGTCTGCAGGGTCCTTGGTAAGTCTGGAAAAACTCAGATTTCATAACAGGGCTCATCACTGCTGCCTTCTTACACTTTTTAAACCCAGCACTGAATCTCTACACTTGTTAGGATTCTTGGAGGTGGAAAAATGAACAGGTTGATTCCAGGCAAAGGTGGTGGTGGTCACACACATGAATGAGCCAATCTCAGCTTTACTAAATCTGAATGCATTTATTAAATGGTAGGAAAAAAAATCCTACAATATGATATCTGCAATAGCTAATCTGTGACCTTAACCACGTTTAAACTTCCCCTTTTCATTATTTTTCCCATTTATCAGAGCTTGTAATTTATAAAAGGATCTAAGCTCTATTAAAAAGCTATGTAGGGATAGTGTTTGAAACATAATGTCTGAATTCATGACAGAAAAAATGTCCTTTTATTGTTTAAGAAAAGATGGAAAATTGGGTGGCATTATCTTTATTTTACATCGGAAGGAGAGAAAGGAGATGAAAAGTTATACACTCCTTTTACATTTTACTGAAAGGAAGGTCACAAGACGTGATCTCTATTTTCTCTTATCACCTTCCTTTGCATATTGCTTTTATGGCCTTTTAGTAACTACTACTTAGAAGAATAAAGATACATACACAATCAGTAGCAGCAGTTTGGTTTTTTCCCCCAACGTCAGATGGAATCCTTTAGAAAAATAGCTAAAAGTCTCTTTTAAAAAACCAAACCCCAACTTGTTATCTGAGGAAAAAAGACTTACGAACTCTGCAGAAGTTAAGTATTTCATCGTAAATTTTTAAAGAAAACCCCAAACATTAAAATCTGTCTTTAAAATCATTAGTTTGAACAGCTGAAACCTGGTTAACATTCATGTATTCAATCTGCATTCATCTATCTTGTACAGCTGCTTTTTATGCAAGAAGCACTTTGATGCCTTTAAAGCATTACTCAGTAGACTCATTTCTCAGGTGTTATATCCACTGATCTCCCTCACTGACCAAATTCATTATGATATAACCATTTCAATCAAACTGGACACTCTTGCAAACCTCTACACCTTCTTTGAATCATGCCACAAGTCTCATTGCAAACACATGCAACAGCACACCCCTGGCTGTTTGAAACAGCTTCTCCTTTTTCAATTCCAGTTTAGCAGAGAGCATGAGTTGCACAGCCTGTAAAGCACAGTATTTATCAGCTACTATCCAAAGCAGACCACTTTTGAACACTAAAAGCTGTAGAAAATGTATTACTGAAATGTGCATTCAGTGGTATATGGATATAAGAGTTGCATTTTGCACGTTAGTAACACACAGACTAGAAAACATATTACCGTCCCCACTAATTTCATCTGCAGATCCAGGTGGCATGCAAGGAGAGAGAAAAAAGAGGGGGAGAGATAGGGGACAGAGAAGGGGGAGGGGAAAATACACTATTAAATTCATGAGTAATCCAAAAGTATTCAGACTGTAGTTATCTTATATACCTGACTCAAGAGAAACCAGAAAAGTAGCAGAATTTAAGACTTCTCACCTAAAACCCAAGGGACAGAGATACGCTCTAAGAAGCTTGCATGATGAAACAGAGTTAATGACTTTCAAACACAAAGGTACACAGAAATTAAATTTGGGAGTGGAACTACTTATTTTAATGCATTGTTAAGAAAAGTCAATTTCTGGTTTTATTCAGTACTTTCAAGCAGTTCTCCTCCAGCCACGTGAGTCGGCTCAACTTGACTCTGCACACGAGGACTTTGGGTAAGCAGAGTTGGTGTTGACCCTCCCAGAAGAAATGCACTCCTGTGCTGTCAGCAAGACATGAGTAAGAAATGGAACCATCTAAGCTTTCATTACACAGAGCATACTGCAGTTGTACAAGGCTGAAATTTAAACGAGTGGCAGAGGGAGCGACTCTACGGGGAAGATTTTCAAACAAACACCGGACTCTGCGTGTACTGCAGCAACCCTACTGCACACCAAACCCCACAGCACAAGCTAAGGCAAATCATTTAGACAGTATTTAGAGATATAAGGAAAATCTTCTTACCCCTAACAAAGCCAAACTGGTCCAGACCAAGCGCTGGACCAGCACGCAGCCAAAAGCATCGCTGTATCCAGTGTTTAATTCAAAGTGATTTCAGCTGATGCTTATTGTTGCTATTCTGTTTCATTCATAAGCATGCTGCATCAGGGGTCCAAGAATGAAATAAAAATATATTAACAAAAACCAGATGGCAGACAGGGGCTGCATAACTATGCAAATAAAATAATTTAATATGTTTGTCATTGTAGCATAAGATGCTTGAAACCAAGTTCCCCAAAACACGGGGACCAGCAAGCTGCGTGAAAATCCAATCCAACAGGAGGAAAATAGAATGAAATTATTCTTGGAACTCTGTTTACCTGAGGCTAAAGTAGTTTACAAACAGTAACTGAGTTAGTATATTCAGCTTTTGGGTTAATAAGGCAGCCTAGACAAAGAGCAGAGCAGTACCCTTGGGCGGCGACTCATGGGCACAGAAGACGAAAGGCAGAAAGCGTCTAGCTTTCTTTACTTTATGCTGACAGTGATTGACTCCTTTACAAAGAGGCAAGAAAAGGAAAGAGAAAAAAAACAGAAACAAATTATTTGGAAATAAAAGAAAGGAGACTGAAGAGAACATCTACAATGAACGAACAGAAAAGTAAAGGTTTACATTACAACTCTGTATATGCAAACGAAAATACAAACGTTGCTGAAACTCAACTATTTTTGATATTTTCCTTCAAATTCCTTTCTACAGTAATTTGCATTTCAGTTTTTAAGTGAGACTAGAATCCATTAAACAGCTTTTGTCACCTATGTACACCAAGCATTAATGACACCAAGATCATTTTCTGTCGCTGAAGTGCAGCCTGCTTTTCCAAGTTTCCCATTTCAGTTGTGAGACTGTGCTACAGCTAGATGCCAACTTAAGTGCCAGTCACCAGACTTAAACATGGATATATCGACTCTCTGAACTCTTAAAATGACACAAGAGAAGTACTTCACACAGCAGGGTTACACAGACTAAGGAGAAACACCGTTTTTCAATTTCCTAAAGTACAGCACTGACAAATTTTATCATCTGAGATGTGGAGTCTTATTCCCAGTGCAGACCTCTCTTGCCAAAGGATATTCTAGCTCTCCAAGGATCTCTGGGTGAACAGCCCATGGCACTGTCCTCACTGTCCCCTTTCCCAGCCATTCCACTGCATTTATTAGCAAAGTGCTTATAGGAAGAGGGAGATTTTGGAGTAGGAAAAAATACAAAGAAGCCAAAACTGATTCCACACGTTGAGAAAGGAGGACACAAGATGACACTCAGCACCTGAGGATACCTGTTCCTTTTATTTCTCCTGTTACCTGTTTGCTCCCCTCTGCTTTCTCTTTTTCCCCTCTCTCTAAGGAAATGTGAGAGGTGGTTTAAAAAGCCAATTAAATAAAAAACCTGCACCTTGCTGCTGGTAGCTCCTCACAGCCAAAACTCAAGAGTGAGGTCCAGCCACCCTGAGTTACACAGGCTGGGGGTGCAGCTGTTAAAAGAGAAGCTCAGCACCACAACAGCACCTGCTGGGACAGTCAGTGGTGGGAGGAGAGCAGGAAGGGTAGAAAAGGAGAATTACATTTTAATTAAATTAACTTCAACAAACAGCAAAAATTACCATCATAAAAACTGCTGGGTGACTGAACAAACAGGAAATAATTCATCTACTGTGAAAATGCATGTATCAGTGAAAATGACAGAACATTAATCAGATTCAGTGCTAAAAACTAAAAGATGTGCAAGGAGAGGGCAAAATTCTTGACTAAGGCAGTGTATCAGTATTTCCATGTGTCTTGGTTTGAGACAATTTAAAGGGGAACACTCTCAAATGAGTTCTCCTCCTTGGTAATCCCAAGGGATTTCTCTTCCTAACATCCCATGACACACAATTTTCAGTGCTGTCATCCTAACACAAGCCTCAGGTAACACTCCTAAAAAGGTTTAGACACACTATGAAAGAAAAGGAAAAAATACTGCAGCTATTTTCAGTGACTACTGAAAAGCTGATGACATGAGGATGAAGGAACCAAACACTGAACTGAAACAGAAGAACAGGTATAGAGTCACTGCAAGCAACACAAGCCACCTGAAAGGGAAGAGATGTTTCAACTCCTGACCTGTCTGCTCAGGATAAAGCTGATTTAAGCCTGAACTGCTGAAATGCTGCTCACCCTCACACTGATATGTGGGTGGCAGAAGCTGCTGAAACCTCACTAACCTACTTCAAAGGAGGGGCACACAGAAAAGGCAAAGAGGTTTTTAATTCATCATGTGTGTGCCCTGATGCCCTGTGATGTCACAGTCCAACTCTTCCTTTGCATTTCAAACTCTGCCTTTATGATTTACTGTCTGAAGTTTGTTCAACTCTTCTGTCACACTAAATGGAAGACACTTTGTCTTAAACTTACAGGTCTGCAGGTCTAGCTACAAAAGGAAGTTTATTTAGGTAACAAGTGGATTCTAAATCAAAATTTAAAAAAAAGTTCCAACACCTTCCCAGGAGTCTAGAGAATACCTTAATGAAATGAATACCACTTTGAAGAATTTCCACTATTCCACACCAGCTTCCAGCCAGGATATCACTGGTGTCTACCTAAATGCCCATAAAGCTCAGAAATGCTGCTGAAAACCACACAGGACTTCTTCATTTATTTAGTTCCTCTACTCAGCACTAAGTATTCACTAAAATTATTCTGTTAAAAAAAAGGCAAAAATAAGGAAAAAAATCACTTGCTATGTAGTAACTGTGTTAGAAAGGAAGAGATCAGGCTTTTATTGCTCTTTTTTTACAGGACAGTTACTACTGGAGCTCCTTGTCAGGACTGTATGAATAGATAACAAATACTGGAAGGCTGAACCTGCTAATGTCCCATTCCACTTCAGCTGTACATTCCTGAACCAGTCTGAGGAAAAACAAAAACTGAGAAAAACTGCAGAAAGAGTACACTGATTTTTGAGCATTTGAACTGAAATGAGCACTGTGGGGTTGTCACACCAAGTATGTTCCTAAATAAACAACAAATCCCAAACCTGATCCTGCATGGAACATTTCTCTAGACCTACTACACTGTTACCACTTGCAAAGCAGAAGCATCAGCTCAAATCCAATGAGTGGCTCACAAGGAGGAGCACAGGGGAGTAAGAACTCCTTAACCAACCCCACAGGCTGATGGAATCACTGTAGGAACTTCCTGAACACTCATAAGGAAGAAATCTCTTTAGACCGTCACCACAATTCATTCTGGTCTTTTTATGCATGAAAAGAAGCTTTTTAGTCAGTCAAACTAAAATAGAAAAAGATAACAGCACCATTCTACTCAACTGTGATGGGAATCTGAAATACTGTAATTTATTAGCATTAAGGGCATTTCAACTATATTATCTTATTAAACAGCAGAATAGCTGGGTGAGTTAAGAAGCAAGAAACTCCCTCCTCCATGAACCTGGAGACTAATGACTTGCTCAACGTTTGTAAGATTAATCTGCAGTAAACCTTAAGCTTGAATGTCTCCCTGTGCTGTGACCATATGGCAGAGCTACAGCTCTAACAAAGTCTTTATACACCTCAAATTACTTAATAATTTGAATTTATAACTATGGAATTTATGGCAAGACTCTGAGTCTTTCTTTTCAGAAGCAGGAGTAGAGCACAATATAGCTGAGCTGGCAGACACAGGTATAAGTGCTCAAGATACAGTTTTTCATCTAGAAATTTACTTGCACTTGTCAGCTGTGTCTTTTTGGAGAGTCTTGATAAAATGGACATGAAAAAACTGCCAACTTTTCAACCTCAAGCAAAGGACACCTCTTCCCCACCAACTCACTCCAAAGGAACTAGGAAATACAAGTCCTACTACACAAGAAACTCTTTGAGAGCTGAGCACAGGGCAGAGCTTCATGTGGAGCACAGGAATCACAACACAGAGCCTGCCCTGTGCTCTGCAAGCAGAAGTGTTTCAATAATTGTATTTGTCTTTCCACCCTGCTCACAGCTTGGCTGGTGATCAGTCTGAAACACTCACCCTACAGACAGGGCCTTTCACATGCCAACATCTCCCTCATGCAGAGCACTTCAGAGTGGTGTAACACTGATATCAGATGAATTTATTTATTTTTTTTCCTTTCCTGTTTGTTCTGACATTTGGCTTCTGCTCTCTAGGAAACCTCCTGGAAGTCTCCCTCACATACAAACTATACCACAGAATATTTTTCTGCATGATAAAGATCTCACTTAAGTCCGATTTATCTCCTTCAAAACTTTTTTTTTTTAATTCAAGTTGAAATTTCAGCTAAATGGCATGACTAAACTGGCAGCTGCATCAAAGAGGATCTGCTCACAAGTAGCACCTTGGAGAACTCTCGTGCCACTTCATTGCCATCATCAGGAGTTAACCACAGCATGATTTCAGTTTAACAATATTACATTATAAATTTATTACTCTAAAGCAGAACCTGGAAACCTACTGAGAAGCCCCTCTTTTCAAGATATAAAATCCTTCAGCTTCTACACAGAAATTTGCTGCAAGAGACCAAATTTCTCCTTCACAGGGTGTGTTACTGGATATATCTAACCCACAGGATGGAGAGGCACTGGCACAACCAGCAGTACTGCAAACTCCTGCCATCACATCATGATGCACTTAGAGCTACACCCTTCTGAGTTTAAAATGCAGCTTGTGATAGGGAAAGCAGCTACACCAGCTGGGGAACAAGATAACAAACCACTTGCTCTTTAATATACCTATTTTCTTCTTAAAGGTGTGTGTCCTGGGGTTTGCTACTAAGGTGATTTGAACATTTTGCTTTAACAGCTGAAACAGGGACTGTACTTCCAGTACCTTTTAATTTCCTTCACCAAACAAGCACACACTAAAGCTGCAAAACCAGCACCTGCTTTGACCAAGACCAACTCTGTGGGAAGTCCTAACAACCCCTTCAGACACATTCCTTGGGAAGGCTCCTGCAGGACAGCTCATCTCCCCCTTTCTGTCACCTTCCCACCGAGCTCCTTCCCCACAAACACCTGATTTGACCCAGAATAGCCAAATGCCAGGAGTGACTGCCTGGCATCACAGGATCCTTTAGGTTGGAAAAGACCCTTAAGATCATTGAGTCCAACCATTAACCCAGAACTGCCAAAAACCTGCCAAGACTTGGTCAATACTCTGCTTGTTCAATGCTCACTGAAACACACGGGGCCTGGAATGTCATATTCTGTGGCACTGCATGGAAAGCAGCATTTGAGCTAAGATTCAAAAACAAATTATTAATTCTCTAGGGCAAAGGAGGTACAGCCATTAGCCAAGGGATGCAAAAGCATATTTATTCTTCCTGGTCATATTTACATAAGCAAGGAAGGGGTAGAAGAAATCAAAGAACCCTGTGTCAGAAAGAATTTATGTAAAAAGGGAGCAAGCAGCTACTGCTTTATTGATTTCATTTTATGAAGAACTTCTTGTAATACATAATTGACCATGAAAGTTATTTTTTGGAAATACATGTATCTGGAAATATAAGATCACCGTACCAAGGCTAATGTTTGCTATTTAAAAACAAACTGCTGCCAAAGTAAGTTCCTTTAGACTAGAGCACAGCATTTTAATAAGATGTCTCCAAGCAAAACAGCAGAAATACAGTCAATAAAATTATAGTTAACTGCTTCTTACACATTTGATATACTATTTGCACAGAGCAAACAGTTTAGCCTTACCATTTCCTGAGTGAACACTCATGGCTAAGTACAAAGAACTCTTTTTTAATGTAAAGACAGAGGTAGAGGGAGAAGGAGGTAAAAGCTGCAATTTTCTATCTATTAGCTAAACCACTCATTGTTCCTGGTGACAGCAAATGATCACTTCAGAGCAACTTCAGCCAAAACATCAGATGACTACCAAAGGAATCTAAAATCCAACTCATGTAATTTGGCTTATAGTTACTTATAATCTTATACACACAAAAATATGTCGAGGAATAAAATTATTACTGTGCTTTAAAAAGGGGGGGAATCTGGCAGGCATCTTAGTTGCACACAGTGTCCACTGCAAGGAATAGAGAATTTGAGGAAGCAAGGCAGACAATTAACACCACAAGAAACAGAAGCAGTAAGAGGTGTGTGGTGAAATCTGGTTCAGTGACACAGACTTCCAGATCCAGCAATTTGCTGCATTGGATTCCTGAATCTCACCCTTCATTAGTTTGAAAAGGCCTTTATTAAGGGGAGGAAAAGAAAAACCAAGAGAATTTACAAACCTTTTATCATTGTATGCTTTGGAATAATGAAGCACTTGAAAAAGAAAAAGTTTTCACTTCACTAGACTAGAAATATTCTAAGGTATGTTAATATTTCAAAAAGACAGGGCATCTTTCACTAACAGGTTCCTTTTTTAAGCCTACAAAGCTTCAGACAAATACCCGAACTTTTAGACCACCACATGATGTTTCACACTGGGTTTGGGTGTTGCTGGTTTCCCCAAACTGCGGTGGGGAGCTCACTCTGAACCTTCCCTTTCCAGCCGTGTTAATACTATAAATATGTCTGACTGCTTAATTTTTTTTTGCTGAATCTGTCTCAGATTTTTCCTATTTATCTTTAGCACCAGCAGAGGTCTTAACAAAGGGGAGCAATCTCACTGAAATCAAATGGCAGAGTTAATTCACGATTTAAACTATCAAAGGCTTGAAGCACTTTACAGATGTCAGGGAGTTGTAAAAGCTCATCTCATCTGAAGCCTTTGGCTGTGAGCCACTGCAATGGCACCAGGGAAAAGCTCTTGTTCTGCAGCCCACGGCAGCAGCCCACAGCTGGCTCTGCTGACCTGGGACTGGGCTGAACTGAGCACCCTGTACAGCTGCTGCCTCCCTTCTTCCACACGGACCGATCAGTTCCACCTGACAACTGGAGTGACACTTCTCCACATCCACATCAAGAATTAGTTCATTTATAACAAACTGATTCCTTTGGGGACTCAAGAGATTCTTACAGAAAGCAGCTCCTGAGAACAAGCCCTATCATGTAACTTCATCTCAGCAATCTGCTTGTGGTTCAAATTTAATACATGGATGACATCCATGACATACTCAGTGCATTTCAAACAATCTGGGGGCAGAAAAACCAAACAACAAAAAAGTATTTATGTGTTCTGTGTCATAATATAAAAAGAAGACCAAACCCTTGAGACTGAATAATAAATGCACTGGCTTGAAGCACTCCAGCATTATGTCAGTGCTGCCAGTGGTTTGCAACATGGTATAAAAAACAAGCATCAAGCACAATAATTTCATTGTGGAAAGATATAAAGCATTACTACAATACAAGAATAATTGGTTTTGATTTTGGTACTGGTAAGAATGAGAAGGATATTTTCTGGTTTAGTTTTACTGTACTGCTTACAGGAGCCAGCTTTGCACCTCACAGTGTCCCTGACATTGACCTGAACAACCAGATCACCTCCAGCACTGCCACTCGTGTTTCTTCTGTGGTGCTGCAGCAAATCTCCCATTTTTCCCTCATCCAGCTTTATGTGCTGCCCTGAATGCCAGAGCTGGGGGTATTACAACTCATTTCCCTACACTAATTTCTAAATGCTGCTTGAAAAGGGAAGTGTTTGTGCTCTGAGCACACAGAGCAAAAGATGCCTAAATTTGCAAAGTCAGAACAACAGCAGTAAAGGATCACGAAGCAAACTTTTATTACTGTTGCTAATAGTAAAAGTGTATCAGCATTCTCAGAGAAACTGAAGGGTGAAACCTTGAGGCTGCAGACAGTATGATGTTTTTGTCCTGAAGATTAGCCTTTCTGGGGTGAGTCATTAAAAATCACAATGTTTATCACTTTAGAAATTTCAACTTTTTCAACAGCTAAAATGAGCCACACAGGTAAGAACCAGAAGAGAACATGCTGACCATGCTTCATGCTTATCTACCTGATCTACCATGCTTGACAGGCACTGAAGGAAGAAGAGCTGCTATTTGACTCTGAGAGGCCACAGTAACTGAGGAAGCTCTATTACACCTCTGCAACTTCATCACTTTAACTCCAGATCCTCTCACCTATTTTCTTGCACATTATCTGGTTACTTGGGCTTCTGATGCCAAGGAGTGAATCTCCAACATCTTTAAAAAATGAGTAAGGGTGGGGAAAGGAATCTGGAAAGTAGGCAATTAATCAAATGTCAATGTATCTTTCCTCCTTCTTGTATGAAATAGGTTGGGTTTTCGAATATGTGCCACTAAGTGCTCACATAAAGGTTAAACTGGGGTTGAAGCCTCCCTCTAAGTCAGGGGTGGGAAATCCACTGAGTCACAGTATTAGTTCCTCAAGTTTGTGGCTAAATATTAGAAACCTATAGGAACAGATCATAATATAAATACACTTCTGCATTAGAATTTCCTTAATAAATATTATATATGGATTTACATATGCATTTTCTACTAAAACACTGAATCAATTCTTCAAAATTACTTAAAATTCTGCAACAGAAAAAAATTCTCTCTCAAGCATAAAAACTTAAAAAAACCCCACAGTAACTTAGAGAAATCTTAGAAGCCTATAAGGTACAGAAACAACACATATTACCTCACATACCCACCCTTCAATTAACTTGTCATTTTCAATAGCAAAAATTAAATGCATTTATCTAAACAGCTACAGAAAAACAGCTATTAAGTTTCTTCTTTCCATAAAGCAATGATTCATATTTAATTGCCTATTTCCCCTTTTCAAAGCTGCTCCTTCACAATTAGCACACACTCAGGTAATTTGAGGTCTAACATTCTGCTTCATCACAAAGTGGAAATACCGACAAGCTGCCTGCCTTTGAAGCAACTGCACAGATATGGCTGCTGCATAAAAGTTTCTCTTTAGAAAGTGCTCTGCAAAGGCAGCACAGCTCCAGTTTGGGGCAGCCAGGAGCCCTGGAGCATCAGAGAGTGCAACAGCTGCCTGCACATCTGCCAGCTCCAGAAAGGAGCTGGGGGTTTGGGTTTGGATGAGCCTTACCTGACACAGAGACTGTGTGAGACCTCACTCCTTGCTTCTCATTGTTGGCCAGCCTGGAAAAGAGAGGTTGGAAGCGCTGAATGCTGTACATTCTTCAGGGCACAAACCCTGGGAATGCATCCCACCAGGCACCTCCTGTGAGCAGCAGGGCTCAGCCACCTCCCCCAGCAGCACCTCCCCAGAGAGGGCAGAGAAGGCAGCAAGGAATCTGCCACTCCCTCCCATCTGGGGGAGGGACAGTGCGTTCTCATCAGCAATGGATTGACTGAAACGGAGGGAATTCCAAGGAAAACACAAAATCTCAGTTGTGCACACTTTTTAAGATGTGTGTAATCTGACTGTGCTGCTGCTTTCTGTATGGCTTGTTGCAAATGGAGTATGAATTGAGTTTTTGTCTGTAAAATGACTTATCCTGGACTATTTTGAGTTAATTTACATGTCAACTAAACCAATTGCATTTAAATGTAGTTATGTATAAATGTTCATTATGTTATGTATGTTGTTCATTATAAATAAGTGTAATGCTTATTATACATAAACTTGCATTGTGTTATGTATATATTATTATTGCTCATTATATATAAATGCATTGCTCATTATGTATAAATGTTCATTATGCACATATTACATATTGTCCCTTATGCCTGAATGTCTTGTTCATCATGCATAAATGTTCATTATGTTATGTATATATTATGTAGAAATGTTCATTAGGATCAGAAATTCTAACAAATCCTCAGCATTTTGTCACTTACATACACAACTACAATTGTAATGGTCAAGAGCAGCTTCATGCCTTCAGAAATCAGGAATTTCATCTGGCAAAGGCAAATCTTGCCAGATGCAAGATGCTGCTGGCTGGTAGTTTTGTGTGTTTGATAAAAGCTCTGCTGGCAGACTCACAGCACATGTGGTGCCCTTGTTAAACAGGCTTAAGCACACAAATTTAGTTTTGGTAAACTGCCCCAAAAACGGGAAGAAGTTTTTCTTTCAAACCTTATTTTACCCCAGAAGTCCTTACAAATACAAAAAGGGGAAACTTTATGTAATTAGAATGTTATTCTGTTTCTCAGTTGTGTCTATTGAAGTAAAAAGAAATTTTCCTGTTCCATGAGCACACACTAAATTTACCAATTTTACTGCTTCCAGCCTCAACTTTTCTTCCCTGAAATTTAACTTTACAGCATGAGAAAGGTGTCTGGCTAGTGAGAACTGCAGCAGGACCTGTGTAGGAAGAGTAACCACTAATTCAGGAACTAATTGTGTTCCATACCCCATCCAGTAGTTAAGAAAATAATAATTCTGGACTCCTTCTAGGAATAGAGGAAGAAACAGAATGAAGTGACTGGGTTGAGCAGGCACAGTCCCTGTGTCCCAAAAGAAAAAGGAAGAGGTAAGACATTGAAATCGTTAAATGTCATTTGGACTTTCCACAGTTGCCTCAGGCCACAGGCCATGGGGACACTGCCTGAAGTGGTTCAAGGAGGCCACTGATCATGTGTGACTCTGAACTGGCCTGAATGAGGCCACTGAGAACACTCAGAGGACAAAAAAGGGGGGAAAAAACCCAACCAAACCCCAAAGTGTCTTGGTTTAAGTTCAGGAGGCCACAACAAGGAAGTGCCCGTGGAAAGGTGAGACAACACCACAACTTGCAGATGGATGGAGACCCAGCCACTGTCACCAGGGAAACAGAGAATCATCGGGAAGAATTAACAGGCTTGCACACGCCGGAGATCACCAACTCCCACAACATAAGGAATAATCTAAATCAGAGCTAAATCAGAACATTTTTCTTATTTACCTTAAAGTTTGGGAAGGAGAAAAATGCAGAGAGGTGTCTCAGGATACCTTTGATGAAGTATCACCATAAAACCAACCAGGGAAAAAAATGCATCTCTATTTGCCTGACATAGAATTGGTGTTTTCTAGACATCCATAATTATTATTAGAGAAGAATTTTTCTATCTTACCGGATTTAAAAAAATAAAGACACACTTGCTATGCAATATTAATATTTAAAGAAATCATTACTATTCTTTATTTCCCTGAACCTAGACCCCAACTTCAACTGGCCCCATTATGAAGTTTTATTAAGAAAAGGGGACATGACAGATTTATGATAGCAGCAAAAAGGCTATTTTCTATATTTCACATAAGCAACAAAGGGGACAAATTGGAAAAATAAGAGCACAAACTGACTCACAGATTGAAACCACAATTCAGAAACTGTTTAGCGTCACTCCTATAATTAAATTTACTCATGGACTCAAAAGAAATAGCCTGAAACCCAGTCATGTCTCTTTCAAAACATCTTGCTTTTCTTCCTGTCAAATATGATGGATGCATTATGAACTTTCTCCCTCAGATTTTCGTTCTGGCATCTCTACAGTTTATTACTGCTGTGAGGCTTTTATTTTTATGCCCCACCTGCTGTTTGTCCTGGAATCCAAAAGCAACAATAAAAATTAGGCAAGTGCAAAAAGCCCAAAAGCATCACTTAAACAAAACTATTTTTCAAAACATTTCTTTAACATGTAAGAGAAGAAAGCACAAAACTTACTTTGGTATTGATGGTAAAGCTCTTTCACCTTCTGTGTAAACAAGAAGAAAACAGGATTAAAGCTTTTACAAGTTTTCAAATAACCTCTCTCAACATGAAATATGTACATGCCTGAAACAATAATCATCACAATCTCTCAGGAAAACTGAGGTGATTCAAAAGAATGTTCTATACCTATATAAAAAGCAGCATATCCACACAACTCCTTCCTCCCACTGATACAGACCTCTAGGAAAACTCTCATCTGAGGGAACAACATATACAGAATATAAAAAGCTCCTCTTTATTCTTAACAAGTAACTCCAATAAATCACTTGCAGAAGGTGTGACACTATCTCATCTCTCTGGTAAGAAATGCTTTTCTTTTATCTCCAAGATGTCCTAAGTGCTAACATATAAATAAAACAATTGAATCCAACTTGGATTTCCAAGTAAGACAATAGAAATAAATCATTAAAGCACATATTATCATACTGATTTCACAGTGGGTTGAGATTATACAATAATAATGTTTAGTGCCAGAGAGTAATTCAGCTTTTTGTGCACTATTTTCAGTTCCTTGCTAGTCTTTCTTTGATAATGGTAATGTGTATAAAAGCTTGGATGTACATATTCAAGGAGTTTTTTCCTGTTGAATTTGATGAGACCCTTGGTATTCATGTGGGGAAGGATGATGAAGAAACTACTAATCCTTTAGTAAAACACTTTTACAGTAGATTGGAGTATGCAGGGAAGGAGAGAAGATGGGCAATTAAAATGTGTTTCACTCTCTAAATCACTGCAGCTCTGATAAAGTGACCTGAGAGAAAATGGAATAGCCACACTTGCAGAAAATGGTGACATACAGTGTTTACACAAAACCATGCAAATTCTCATTTGTTTTTCTCCCATGTTAGAATTTCCAGATACTATAGATGTAAAGAACAGTATCCCCTTTGTGTATTAAGGGGCTGAGCAGAGAAAGGCTCCATACCCAGAAGTCATGCTCAGCATGGCACTATTTTGGTACAATTTTTTTTGCTGTCTACAAGTAGAAGAGCATCATTTGGCTCAGCAACATCTGTTTTGATCTGTCTGATGGGGGATGCTGAAAAGGAAGCTGCAGAAAAGAAGGACCTGGAGCAGCTCAGCAAAGTGCCAAGAGCAAGCACCTGGAACTGGGGGGCAGAGGAAGGACAGTAAGATTATATAAGCAGCATGAGGTGGGAGATAAAGGGATACTGTTATATGCTAGGTGAAATCAACCTCAAATTCTATGTGACACCTACATCAACTGCCAGTTAGTTGTGAAAGCATTCTGGCTTCTGGTTTACACCAAGTTATGCTGCTACTGCTGGTTATTCCAATGCTTTTCCTACATTTGGCAATGGATTTAAGGCTTAGATGGTGCTGATTAATGACACGTGTTACTGGTGGAACACACAGTCCTCCTCTGTGTTGAAAGAACTTTATTAAATTGTACAGCTAACCTTATCACTCTCGATTTTTAAATCAAGGTAACAGATGCACAATTAACAAGCAGCTATTCAAAATACTTCTCCTTGCTCTTTAATATGTAGCTGCATTGCATGTTAACTGCACAGTATTCAAATGGTATTCTAAAGATGGAATTTTAATTTCCTCCAGGGCTTTTTTTTTGTCCTTGTGGACTATCATATTTGGGGACTTCAGAGAGATCAGGGAATGATGTCATTACACTTGATAGGAACGACTTCATAACACCTGCAGGGCCATAAAGCTTTGTATGTTCAAGGTACTGAGCTCAGATCAGATCAGATTGGTTTTCCCTCCTCCAGCTTCTTAAGAAAGTGAGGAATACTCCAGGTGGCAACTGCCAATGGGTGCTGAAGTCAAATACTATCTAACAAAGAGGATCTAAAGCAGATAAAGAGAGAATCTGACTTTCCAGTGCGGCATTCAATTTCCTTAATGAAGAGAATCTCATTTTGTTCCCACAGGCCTCCACTCCACTTATTGAACAGGTTCCTATCAGTGCAAAATGCAAAGCAAGGATCATAATAAAACATAATAAATCATAACAAAACGAAACCTTGATTCCATTGTAGTATCAAATCCTTTCTAGGGATTTTGTGAGATAGGGAGAATGTGAATAGAAGTGGTCTCATATAGTTAGTTGAGTAGTAGTGTGATGCAGTTAAAAAACAGTTTGAAAAAGATGAAAAAACTGAAGGAAAGGTGAAGGAATTGAAGGAAAATAAAGGAAGGCAAGGAAAGGTAAAAAGAATTTAAGTCATCTGGAATATTCTGAAGAGAACACAGGGATAGACAGAGAAAAGCAGAGACTCTGACCCAAGTTAAATGAATATTTGCTTCCAGATCCAATGGGAAGCCAGGCACCATGCATAGGTTCACCATAGCCAAAACTGTTCCATCTGATCATCTCCCTTTTCACTGTCCCTTGCCAGATCCCACAGGGCATCACTGGTTTTGTGCTCATTGCCAGCACACCCAACAGATCTGGACCCCTGTCCTTTGGGCTGATGGGGCTGGGGGATGTGGACAACACAGCCTCAGCCCTGGGAAGAAGGAAGGAGCAGCAGGCACTGCTCAAAAGCCTCAGCCTGCTGCCTGCCCTGACTGCCTCCAGGGACAGCACACCCCATGTGGCTGCTGGACATGTGTGCCAAGAGCAGGGCTGCAAATGGACAGGGGAAACTGGAAAAGCAAGCAGATGTTTAAAAGAATTTTTAAAAAAAGGCATCCAGGCATCAAAAAAACAAACAAACAAAACAAAAACAAAAAACCACCTGTTATTAAGTAGTGCCAGAGGTGCACAGAGGTTGGAGCAATAGATGTTGCCCAGGGAAGCTGTGGCTGCCCCACCCCTGGAAGTGTTCAAGGCCAGCTTGGATAGGGCTTGGAGCCACCTGGTCTGATGAAAAGTGTCCCTGCCCATGGCAGGGGGTTGGACCCGGATGATTTTTAAAGGTATCAGCAAACCTGAACTATTCAATAATTCTTCTATGATTGCATGCCTCATCTTTCACTGGATAGAATTAAAGAAAAAAAATAATTTGCATGGCACTGCTGATCTTGCAGACGCCTACGTGCTCTCTGGATACAAACTGCTCACTTCAGGCACTGGTTCTCAAGTTGGTGTTCATCCTTTTACAGTTTATATCCCAAATAAAATTCCAAATATTCATTAGTACCCCTGCAGGTCTGAAGTCAAAATTTCTCACTAACAGCATCCCAGTTAAAGCATATGTTGTTTTTCACAAGCTGAAACCCACAACATTTTTGCCCAACTCTGTATTTTTTTAAAGAAATGGGATATGAATGACTGTACTGGGGTTTCCACTGGATTGTCCAGGTGTCTCCACTCTGAGGAGGGTTCCATGTTGGACACAGCAGGTCCCAGGTGGCTCCAGTGGTCACAGCCAGGCCCTCAGCCAGGCTGAGGGTGCTGGGAGGGAATGCAAACTGTCCTCACCTGACTGACATTGCTGTGAAAGCAAAATCAGGGAGGGGTCAAACCAGTCAAAGAGGTAACAATATCCTAAGAATGGTAATGCATTTTGCCATCCCATTAAAATGAAAATGATGCCCAAGGTAAATCTGGGTGAAAACAAGAAGCACTTAAGCAGAGAACTTTGTGAACTGTTTAGTTTTGGTTATTTTTGAACTTTTCCATGGATGGTGACTCCACCACTCCCCTGGGCAGGCTGTATCAATGCCTGAACACCCTTTTGGTGAAGAAATTTGTCCCAACATCCACTTTAAACCTCCTCTGAAGCAACCTGGGGCTGTTTGCTCTTGTCCTGTAACTTGTAACCTGGCAGAAGAGACCAACCCTCATCTGGCTGCAACCTCCTTTCAAGCAGTTGTAGAGAGTGCTAAACATCCCACAACCTCAAAGCTGGTACCATTTCAACTTTTTGTGAGATTTTTATTTGTGCTCTTTACCTGTAAGAGTTCAGTGTGATAATGGAAACACAGATATGAAGTCTAAAGTTTCCACACTGGTCTAAAGGGACCTGTATGTCAAAATATTTACGAAAAAGAAAACAAACTGAATGGAAAAAGCTGTCCAGGTCTTAAATATTACCAAGTGCTCTCACCAAATTAAGAGGAACTGGATCACTAACAGATAGCATGAGAGATACTACAAAACCAGGGTCTCTTAGTAATCAAGAAGGACAATTTCTGAGGAGACTTGCAATAAACATGTAAATTTACAACAAAGAAGAGATGGCAATGCTCAAAAAGGGGATAAAATATCTGTTGGACCAAGAGTTGCTACACGATTTGTTTCTGATGTGTCTTACACAATCAAAGCTCACTGTGGGAAGGATCTGGGCATGCAGATCACGATGGGCACAGCTCTCCTATGAAATGTTTAATGAATATGCTGAGTATTGCTATGAACTTCAAAAAAAGAAACCTCAGACAAAAGAAACCCAGAATTTATTTTAACCAGAGGGGTCATGTATGCATAAAAAGGAGTGTTCCCAAAGTGCTACATGATGTTCCTGTTCAATCACTGCTCATTTGCTCCACGTTGTAAGAATAACACACAAATAAACACATTGCACCAAATGCACTGATTTGTCCTGCATTAACACCTACCAGCAAACCTCAGTGCAAGGCACAGGAAAATCAGAGATAATTCCCCTCACAGAGCTCAGTGAGTCTAGAATATGTAACAGCTGCTGCTAAGAAAGTCAGGTCAGAGCAAGACAGGAATTACAAAGAAGTGCCAATTGAGCATCTCAATTTTGATGGGCACCACCACCAGTGTGGAAGTGGCAAGAACTGGACATAGTCAATATGTGCCCCTCAAGGAAAAGCAGACACAGAGTCAGAGAGATCCTTTAATTCAGGGAAGAGGTAACATGTTAAGACACGAGAAAGTTTTAAAAGATCAACTGTGGCTACTAAAGTTCAGGCTGAAGAACAGCCAATTCACTGGCATTAAAAGGGAAGTTTGGGAGTGAATAACAAGGACTGTAGCAAACCCCAAACCATGATTTCTCAGAAAAGAAGAGGCACAAAGGACCTACACTCAAGGGCACAGACTATTTTAGTGAAATGAAAATCCTGGTTTGTGATGCCCATTTTATTTTTAGAACAATATTATTATCGCTGTTGCCAACTTATCCTTTTGGTGTCAGAGTTTGGGGCCAATGGTTCATCGTCACCAGGTAGGCTTGGAGAGCTGAGTTTGTGTTCAGGGAAGATTTTCATTTGCATGGAGATAAGGCTGCAAACTGACCCAAGTTCTAACAAAGCAGCTTGTGTCGGAGCTGAGGGTCTGTCACACACACTAAGGGGCAGAAATACCACAAGAACATGCACATTTCAGATTAATTTGAACAATTACCAAGTGCTGTCAAAACATGCTAAGATCACATTTCTTTATTACTGAATGGCCAAGTTTCAGTTTGGGGATTTTTTTGTGCCATGCCCAGGCAGGATGTTATAGATGGACTTGGAAAGACCTGAACTATGTTAACAACATCACCCCATTTGAACAACTACAGACCAGGGAATACCTGTGGCACAAAAAAACAAGAATATGGCTAAAAAGGGAGTCAGTTTCACACTGGAGAGATGCTGGGTTAGTTTATGTACTTCTGTTATAAACAGGGAAGAAGGAAAGAGCTTATTGTTTTAGAAAGCAGAGAGGTTAGATGAATTTCCACAAGTAAAGATGAGTACAAGAGGAAATCAGAAAATTTCTTCTTAAGCAGCTTTGCTTGGATGTTTTTCAGTAATTAATACTGTCTGAAACCAGAAAAAAAATCTAAAGAAATTAAATTAAATTCTACCTAAAACTAGGTGTACCTGGAACCTCGTCTCACTGCTCCCAGCTTGTGAATGGCTACAAAAACAACTGATACTATCAAATGTGCCTCTGTTTTAGTTCTATTTTATGAGAGAAACTCATGAGACCTCTTTTAAGGTTTTTATTTTTTACACAAAGATGTTTTGAGTATCTAAGAGAAAGGTAGAAACTAAAAAATTATCACTGGTCAGAACCTTATCCAAATGCATCATAACCAACCTCTCTGAATTGCCACTTGTATATTATGGAGTCACATTACAAGGTAACAAACCCTTGTTAGGAGTGCCTTTAATAATTATCATTCACTTCTGCCAGTTAAGTTTTGATATAATGTAAAGCAGTATTTACTGAAACCTGCCTAAATTACCAGCCACTAAGCATTTTTGACAGCGTGACAATTTACTATCGGTGTTTCTCATAAAACACCTCATGGCTTCTCTCTGAAAGAAAAGAGCCTCCAAGTGAGGGTTTTGCTGCTACCTCATGTCTTTGATAACCTCATGTCTAAAATAACCTCTCAGTGGATATGAGTGTGACAAGCATGAGAGTGAAGGTGTCCTCACCTTTCTGTGGCCTGATGATGAAGGACTGCGTGGCTCCGTTCACCAGCCGGCAGTAGCCGTCGATCAGGTCAGCCATGTTCTCTGCAATGGTTAAGGATGGTGCTGTCACTGTCAGAGGCTACAGAGGGGGAAAAAACAAGGCACCAACAAAGAGGAATTATTGTGGCTGCAAACACTGAGCAGAACAGCTGTGTCATTGCATCACAACTTCACACACGCTCGCAGAGCGTAAACAGAAAAATGCGGGTGAGCAGGGAACCACCAGAGAGATTCCTGCTTCACCTTTTAGGCAGGAAATGTCAAACAGGAGATTCAGAAAGCACTGCTGGTATAGCCCTCCACCTAAATGTAGTTTTAATTTGGGCTTATGGAGTATAAACCACTGTTCAACAGAACTGTTATGACTTTCAAGACTATAATTAAGATAATTCTGAAGAAGTTGCTTATTCCTTAAAGCTCTTACAGGTGGTATCTTTTTTTCCCCACCCTCTTCAGCAATTTTTTGCTTAAAAACAACCATCCCCATTTCAAAAAAGGTTATAAAACATAAATATGCACAGTGGAAATAGAAATGAGAGCCATACAGACAAGCTATTAATTTTAATACCACCAACATTCATCATCCTCTGCACAGATCTGCCAACCTCCCTCGATCCTCCTCTTACCACAGTGACTCTTTTCTGGTGCACTGGACCAAGGAGAAGATTTGATTTCACTTCCAGCACTGCTTCTGTATCATATGAGGGAACAAATTTTCCTTCTTTCACATTTGCCCTTTTTCACTCATGTGAAATTGCCCAGTTTCCTCTCTAGGATGCAATACCTATGCACATGCAGGCTGCTATGCCATTGCACTTAAGAACTACTTTTACAAATATCAAGGCCTACAAACACCAGATGCAAACCCTAAAACATGCAATGAACTCTTCACCTATTTTAAAACCAACCTAGGCCAAAAGCACAATACAGAGAAGATCCCTATTAGAAGTATACTGAACCTCACCCTTTCCCAGCAAAAACAAAAGTTGAAGTATCAAGTTTATCACAACTGTCAATAACATACCTCAGGTGCACCTGCTATCTTGAGTTGCAACATCCCTTTTCTGTCCTTGTCTTCACTGTTTGAATACTGAATGGTTTGCACTTGATTGAAGTCTGCTAGATGAGTTGGCTGCAGAAAGACAACACAAAAAGTGGGGAAAAATATCAAAATCACAGCAAAATAGTTTGCCTTTATCCCTGATGTTGCAAAAACGCTGGGAGACTTTGATCTCCAAACTACACTTGCAGAAATCTGTTCCTCTGTTTCTTTCTACAGTTTTGTTCCCATTGGCTAACAAAATACACAAATATGCAGAGTATCTGGAAAAGGAATCCAGCCCTACTGTGCCCACAGAGGTCACTGTTGAGTAAAGCCAGGCTCGTACTGAAGTGGGAACAACCTCTTGGATGTCAACAGTGAAAACCCAACAGGCAAAAACCACATGGAAGCTGCATGCTCTTAGCTGTACTGCTGTTCTCCCAATCTTTTCACTACTTTAGAATTCATTTCGAAGAAGCTGGACATGGGCTCAGCTTAAGTCATGATTGTAAAGGTCCCAAACATTTTGCTGAAGGACCTGTCTGGACAGAGCTCTCCTGCACCACGGGGGTGTACAGGAAATACTGAAATACAGCTGGATTCAGATAAGGAAAAGGATATGAGGGAAAGCAAATAAGTCAGCAGTGACTGCTCAAATGTGCACACAAACTGCTTAAACAAGCTCTGCATTTACACATTCCTAAGAAAAAGGAGAACAACTTAGAACAATCTGCACATTTCATTGTTAAAAAGTCCCCACCAATGCTTCAAATTCTGCAAGTGAGCACTTCATTGGGTAGAAAAGCCAACAGATTCAGTGCTAAGGCTGACACTGTCTCTGTACCTCACACCAGTGCCTTCCCTCCTATCCCAAATCCCAGATTAATATCTGACTGAGAGCTGTACATGCTGAGCTCCCAGAGACCAGACCTGCCACTCCCCTTGCTGTGATGTTCAGCTCACAACAGGCCAGGGTTGTTAACACAGTGACTGAGAAAAAACCAAACAGCCCAAACCAGAAGTAGACTTACATTTGCACCCTTGTCTGTCAGGTAACTGATTCCTTCTTCTGGGCCAATTGCCAGTTCCACTGAAATAATCCAGCTTGACTTCAGAGTCAAAAGAGAAAGACAGGGTCAAAATTTCAATAGAAAGAAAAGACCTTACTATGGAATACTATCATCCAACCTTATAATTACAGGTTTTAGTAATTAGCATCTAGAAGCTTTTAAACTCTTCAAACAATTAACAATATATTAAAATCAAGTCATTCTGTAAGTGGCAAAACCCTTCATGACTGGTTTCCTGGGGATCTCTGCTACTCAAACTGCATTTCCATGTCTTTTATCTGAGGTCCACATGAGAACTATGGATTTCCTGTGTTTCTTCTCCTCATGGACATTGATATTCAAGTTCTAATTTCTACTGGAGTCTCCATTTTCACAAACCTTGCAGACTTAGGGTCCTTCCCCAAAATTTATTTGGAATGGGTAGAGATTAACAAGCATTAGAGGAAAATTTACAAACAGAAGCTGAGAAGTCTCATTTGCTCATGGAAACAGCTGAATGCTTGATTTTCACAAAACACCAAAAAAATATTTAATTTTAAATATTCTTACCCAACTAATGAATGAGGTTTTGGTTTTTTTTACAGCTAATGGAGAAAGTTCTAAATAAAATCAATAAATACAGTTTGTTGCTAATGAAACCCAATCGCCTCTATGTGAAAACAGGAGCTAAGCAAAAAATTATTGCAGAATTAAGCAAAAGCAATTGGACTTATAACTCCACAATATATTTTGGTGACTGTCACATTCCTCTACTTACACCAAGAGCACACTTGAAGCATTCCTTGTCAAATCTGTACACTGGAGAGAGGATCTCAAAGAATTTCAAAATACTTTCTTCTCTGTTGAGGTTGGCAAATTGTCGAAATGTTTGTTGGATTAATTTCCGTAGTGTTTTGGCCTGTGTAGGAAAACAATTGGAGAACAATTATTTTAAACCTCATCACTGATGGCATTTGAAGAGTTTTGGTCACTTAGCAGCACTAAGTGTCTTTATTAATGAGGTGAAGACAATTCTCAAGGGAAAAAACCCTTCAAAATGGAAGCAGCAGTTCTGCCTTTTAACTTCTGTTTGGGATCAAAATTATTTCTGCTGTATTAGAAAGAGCACAACAGTAATGTTTTGAATCAATTCTAATAAAGGACAACATGTCAGCTTTTCCAGGAATATTTGTTCTGGGTTCCTCATTTCTTCCAAATTCTGAGCTGTGTCCCAATACAAAACCACAGCAATTTGCACCTTCATGTGAGGCTTTAAACCCAAATCACCATTCTCTCTCTTACCTGGTAACAACAAGCCAGGTGTGGCTGTACCTTAATCTCTGCACACAGTAACTTACACTACCCATAACACAGTGGATTCTTTCAGTCTGATAATATGCAAAATAACTTCAATATAACAAGATAAAACCTAAATAGCAGACTGGATGTAAATAGTAAACCAAACATTTAAATTCAACTATATTAACCAGCTTGTCTAGCATTTTATTAACTGTTTTCAGGGTAGAAATAACCACTTAGAATAGCACAAAGGAAAAAGTGAAGTATCTGCCTCTATATGATGCATAATCCCTTGGAAGGCAGCCACTTATATGAAAATAAAAACAGGATGTGAGAAGAAAAAGCTCTAAGATGCCCCCAAAACTGAACAAGCAATCAAGAATTGTGAATAAAAAATCTAAGTGACTGAATGGGCTTAAAAAACCCTTAGTGATACCCATTTCTAACACATCTTCCAACTAACAATGCCAGAAAGCAAACCCATGCTTATCTTTGCAATATGTCAAGGTTAAGACAGGAATTACCATTGTTCTTCCATCCAAACATATCTGAATATCCCATTGTAACAGCAGTAAAACTCTTTATTCTCCCTTGCTTGTTAACAGCTCCAGGCACTACACAAATATCAACTTCCTTTTGTCCTTAGCACTTCCAGCAGATTAGACACTCATTTTTAGAAAGCCTTTACAGAACATTCAGAAGTCAAACTAGCCAGAACTGTTTACAAAGAGTGTTCAGAAGGAGTTACTCCTGCAGCAGTGATCCAAGGATGTTGCACCCTCACACCCAAAAGGATCAGCTTTGCAATGATGCATATATAGGTTGGAAAAAACTCTCTCAGCACACTGTGTTGTAAAGTTAACTAAGAAATCTGTCACTGTGGTGCAATTTCAAATTCCTGTGACAATTTCAGCAGAACCTTATCCCAGCTATCAGGAGGACCATTACTCCAAGGAGGGTGCAGAGCTGGGCAGGGTAAGAAAGCACCTGGCAGTCAGGAAAGATCCCTTGTGCACCCAGAGCTGCCTCAGGCTTTGTTAGGATTCACCCTACACTGGGCCTCCCTGTTATCTTTATTTTTACAGAGAAAACCAACATCAAGGGAACTGCAAACCTCAGCCTTAGCTTATCACCTGGCAAATACCAGCAGCAAGACACTACAAAATAGAAAAAAAATCTGCCAGCTCAAGTTCTCAAGTTGTGCCAAGTATGTCAGCCACTCTGTTGTTAAAAGATACTTTATTCTGCCCATGTCTGTTTTCCTGACCTGTTCCAGCATCACCTTTACTGCCAGGAATACCTGCATGTGTTATGTGGCTCTTTCCAGTCCACCAAGAATTGCTGACTTTAACTCTGAGACCATGAGCAAGGTGTAGAGACACAAAGTCTGTCACAGTCACAGGCTGGTTTGGGGTGGAAGGAACCTTAAAAAGCATCTTGTTCCAACTCCCTGCCATGGGCAGGGACACCTTCCACTACCCCAGGTTGTTCCAAGCCCCATCCAACCTGGCCTTGGACACTTCCAGGGATGGGGCAGCCACAGCTTCTCTGGACAACCTGTGCCAGGGCCTCACCATCCTCACACTGAAGAATTTCTTCTCAATATCCCACCTAACCCTGCCCTCTGGCAGTGGGAAGCCATTTTTTGTGTCCTGTCACTCCATCCCTTGTCCAAAGTCTCCCTCCAGCTCTTCTGCAACCCCTTCAGGCACTGGAAGGGGCTCTCAGGTCTTCCTGGAGCCTTCTCTTCTCCAGGCTGAACAGTCTCTGAGAACACACCTCTTCCACAACAGCAGAGAAGCATCTATCAGAAATACTTGCAAATGGCAACTTCAAGGGAAATGTACTGAAAACATGCTCTTAAAAGCATGTCTAAGAAACACTTTTTCCACTCTCTGTTGAGAGGCAGAGAGAACTGAGAGAAATAACAAACTTTATATTTCATGGCCACCAGGATCCCTCCTTTGCCTGCCAGTTCAAATTCACTGGTCTTCACAAAATGGAAGAGTAATTTAAGCATTTGGACCAATCCTATATTATTTTGAATAGGGATTTAATTTTCATTAAAAAGCAGACATGCTTTTCCGTCCCTTGTTTTCCCTCTTCATATGCCCAACCATTTTTTTTTCATGTCTTTACAAGGTTCCACTCAGCTTCACCTTCTGGCAATTCCTGCTAATTCTTTCTGCTATTCTGCCCACTTCAGGATTTTCAAAGAGCAGTTTTCTTGGTCAGTCAGTTTTCTGGCTCCATAAGATCATTTTTGAGACAGTTATTCATACTTTTACGTCTGGAGCCTTTTACCACAATTTTTCCTGTTAGCAGAGAATACAGTTTCAGATAATTGCTTAAATTAAAATGCAGAGGGATTACTTAAATCCACTTGACTTCATTAGCTTCTGATTTTCAAAAGTCTTTTGAAACAAAACCCTGCCATGACAGACTTTTTGTGTTTACCCATTTAAATCACAATGCAGATTCTCTCCAAATCTGAAGCTGAATTCTATTATTTCTATAAAGCACCACTGCTTACCAAAACCAGCTCCAAAGTATCAATTTATGATTTATACTTTGATGTATGAATAGTAAGAGAGATCTTACCAAGACATTCTCATTGAGATGGCTATAAATTTAAAATGTTTGGTGACCACTCTTAATCCCCCTTTTCAACACATATTGAGAAAAATTTGCATTTTTTACTCTGAGAACATATGGACTTCAATGGGAGTGAGATTCAAGTAATGTTTATAGTCTTAACTAGGATTAACCTAAGTAGAAATTACTGGAAATCTTCCTTGAATAAGTCTTGAGCAAGGAAGACAGAACATGGTTTATCAAGGTCCCAGTAAAACATGCTTTTTTCTTACATGCCCCCTTCCTCTTTCTCCACCAGTCTCATTTTTTCTTTTAGGGAAGGGAAAAGAAAAAAATGTTATTTGATAGAAGAGGCACCAAGGACTTGTTTGGCACTTTTACCCCCAAGGTTTGAGAGGCAGGGCTGTGCTCAGCAAGGCCATGTGAATCACTGTTATCCTTGTCCTGCCAGCTGCATTACTGGGATTTAGATCCCACCAATCCCATTTTTTTTTTCACAAAGTAAAACTTCACAGCAATTCCCTCAGGACCATACAGTGAAAAGGATAATGCAACTTTCAGATTTCTGACACTTTCTTCTTCAAATTGGTATAGGATTGACTGGAACTGTAATTACCTTCACTGAATCTAGTAAACTCTTCGGAAAAAACCGTCTCAAACCAACGTCTTTCCTGAAAAAAAACCAAACATCACAGCATTAATATCACAAACATTGTGCAGTATCATAGTTCTCCCCTTCAGGGTGATGTTTTGGGTCTGTTTTGTTTATTTTTTAACTACTGTATACAATTACTAAATGATCTTCACAGCAAGGTCCCTGACAATTTCAGAGTAACAAAGAGAGCACCAGTAAAACTCTTAACTACAGCCACTCCACATCAGATGTGGGACAGCAACTTCTACTTTAAACCCCAGAGGATATTGCATTTAAACACCTGTGTGGAAAGTCTGTTACTTGAAATGTTGGCTTGGAGGAGGAGTTTTGAGAATAAAAACTGTTCTCTGTACGTTTTATTAATTTAAAGAATCCAGAAAAAATATTCTTAGAACACGTAGTCAGGTGAGAAGGGAACAACACGAAAGCGAAAAACCCTGCTAAACCTCTATCAGAATGGAGCAGGAGACACAACAGAGGTTTAGAATGGTCTGGGTCAGAAGGGACCTTAATGACCATCACACTGACACAGGCAGAGACACCTTCCACTGCACCAGGTTACTCAGAGCCCCAGCCTGGCCTAAGGAATCCAGGAATCCACAGAGGGCTCTTCATGCTGTCACCTCACCAAGCATGCTGACAGCCACTCCACTCCTGTTTTACCCTTTGAAGCACTATAATTAAGGGTTTTTAAAAATATCTACAGTCATTTTTTCCTCCTATTGAGCATCCATTGCTCAATGACCAGCTTTTTCTTGCAAGCAATCTCACTTTTTGCATCTGTAAATCAAGTGACTGCGAGCTCAGACTTTGCAAACTGAATTAATCAAGTTCATCTTCACACTTACAAATTGGTTGTAGCCCTGGTTTGAAAACCAGAGCCATTAAATATTTCTGATGCTCTGTTGTGCAGCACGTAGCTCATGTGTGACATGTGTTTGTGTCACTACAACTAAACATTAGCTTCAAAAAAAGGTGTTTGGAGTTGCCAGTGATATTAGTGCATAAGACACCACTGTACAACCAGGTGTATGAACTTTGTGAACTATACAGTATTAGCAAAAAATGTGCAGGTAAAAAAGGAAAAACTAAGAGAAAAGTAGAAATAGGAAAAAGATTTGTATCTCAAAAGTGTTATTGACTTTTTTCCTCTAAATTTAAGAGATTACCATCTCTCTCAAACATTCTTATCTCCTGGAAGCATGAAAGCAAGCTTTCCATGACTGTATGCTCTGAACATACACAGAAATACATCTGGAATTCTTACATTTGGCAAAGAAAGGAAAAGCCATTAGCAAGCAGAGATATTCAGGATTTATTTACTGCTACCTAATGGCACAAGAACAAAGCCAACATTAAAGTCAATATAAAAAGCTCACTCAAAAGAATAAACCAGAGTATTTTTAAAGCTCTCTGAAGATGAGTCTACAATTTCATACTAAAAACATCCTCAGCCAGGAGGAGCAGAATGTTCATGTGCAGCACGAGCACTGGCATCTGTGCAATGACAGTAAGCTGCAAGATTATAAAACTTTCATAAATGTTAATTCCTTCCATGCATTTCTTCTCAAATGCAAATGATGTGCAGTTTATCATCCTACACAGTTAAATGAATCTAACACACTATTACCATCTAAATAATATGCAAAGACATTTTGACAGGGATATATTAGTTTAACATTAAGCATTGAAGAGAGAGATGGTGCTTTTGAAATGAAGCACCTTCCATCACCCTGGTATTCCTCATCTTAACCGTCCTGCAGCACAACCTTATTTGATTCATGACTAAAACAAGTTGTAGAGCAGCCTTTTGTACAGATCTGAGTGCAACAAACTGAGAAGAAATTCTTGTGCAGAGTACAACAGACCACAACTCTTCATAAAACTTGTTAATAAAGCAGATCCTGTGTTTAGCTGAGACAGAAGTTTATTTAGTGGAGGAGAATTTAATGAAAGAACCACACAGATTTCATGCTCTGGACCATTTCATGTATGGATACCTGTAAGTAAGAGAATAAGCACTGAAAATTGGAACATACAAGCAGTTTTACACACACAACCCTACCAAGTCCTTCCCAGCTGTGCTGTGTGGGGTGAAATGGCCCCAGGGAGACACCAACTCAGGCTGCCAGAGAAGAAGGCAGACTGTGGGTTCTGATTCCAACAAGAGGTAATGAGCACTGAGATCCTGGTTCACACACTTCTACAACAGCTTTGTACTCAACCTCATCTACTCCAAGCCTAATCGTGGGCTTAAACATAAATGCCATTTTTTTAATGTATAAATTTCAATAGGATTAATAAAACACGAACTGCAGACAGATGATTCTGCTTGTCTTACAATGATAAGCAGCTTTAGGCAGCATATATCATGTATTTTTCACCTCAATTGAAGTTACAATGGAAAAGTAACATTAGATTAACATAATAGACTTTAACACGCTTTTTACCAAATTATGGCTGCACCTGTTCCTTCCTATAGCTCCCACTGCTGTACTTGTAATTATCCCTGTTCTATGCTAACAGGCATCACATTTATTATGAAAAAATTCTTCTTTCACTCCATGAAGGCCCAACTATTAAAGGCTACTTAACAGTTTGATTCTACCCATCCAGATCTGTTCTTGTATGACAATCTGATCAAGGACAAATATACATCAAACAGACATCTGACAAAGACAGGCAAGGAGCAATCACACCCAATGCAAAAAGGGGCCATTTAAAAATTGCTCTCAGCTGGTTAAGTGCCTCATGATGCACTAAAACTAGCAATGCCCCCCCTCAAAAAACAAAAAAAAGCCTCACTTGAGCTATAAATATTACTTGGGCAGTTAAACATCTATGGGCTATTAAGGTGGTAAGATAAATGAGTACATTTTGGGGATCACTGGCACTTCTTGAAGACCCTTTCCAGCTTGCAATTATCTACAGTACAGTCACTTTAAGGTGGTTTTATCCTTCATCTCTCCCAGCTATAAATCCCATACAAACCACATCTTGCTTCTCAAAACAAGAAAAAACTCCTGACGTGCACAACTCTCCATGTCCAACTCTGCATGGCATTAAGCTGTGACATTCTGCATATCAGAGTTTTGCTTCCCTTTGTCTTTCACAGCAGAAATTCAGTTATTTCCTACCAAAGCACTTACTGTTTGGAAAACACAGAGACTGAAAGAAAGACATTGCTGTTTAACTGGAAAGAGCACCACACTGAGTCCTCCTGGAACTCTCACCTGCTACAATTATTAATTAATACTTTGTGTGACCTGTTACGACCCTGTTTTGCTTTGTCTCATTGTTTCCAAAGTCATTAACCTAATTACTAATGTTTGTAGCTTCTGACTTGCCAAAAAACTGATTTAAAAATACTTTATTCAAGTCCTTACTGGAACATATACATATAAACTGCACCAACCACAACTCACATACTTTCAAATCTTTTTTATATCCCCTTCATCTTTGTTAGTCCTTTCTCATTTTGTAGTGTTTCCTCAACCACGATATTTCTACTGCAGACAAAAAACTGAAGTTCTTAAAAAAATAAATTTTAAAAATTCTCTATTTCAAACAGACCCAAAGCTTTAAAAATTCTGCATAAATATAGGAGCACTACAGAAATACCAGGCACTCTATAAATAAGCAGGCACTTCATCAAAGTTATCTTTACCTATTAAAAGAATTAGTTTCTTCCAAAATTCTTGTGAACTTATTAATTGTGGTGTAAAATCTTATTTTCCTCCTCCAAATGCTCCAATTTCACACCTCTAAAAGTTAGCACACGTGTCATTAAAAATAAGATTTAAAAATAGAGACTTCACTGCTGCACCAACCTTTTAACCCAATTTTATGTTAAACTGTACAGCATCTTTTCACCAGGGTAATTGGTAGTGATGAGCATATCATTGGTGCACGTGTGTCTGAAACCTTATCCACTATATAAATACAAATAAAATCAGTTTTCAAGCCCTGAAGTTTCTAAAGGACTTTGGTTTGTTTGAATTGAAGCCATCTCCTGTACAATATGAATAAATAAACAAAGTATTTCAGTACAAGGATGCGTCTTGGTCTTCTTAAAATTTGTGACACACAGATAAATAATAACCTTGTTAATTGCAAGGTTACAACTCAGAAAATGCACATGCTGAACCAACAGAAGAAAAAACAATATCACAAAAACAATACCACAAATATTTTCAAGTAATTCAAACTTTATCACAGATGAGTCACAACTGAAAAATGCAACTGGGCACAGAAAAACACTGAGGAGTAAAATCACCTTACAACCAGAGTTTATGAACCCCATGAACATCAGCAAAATTGCTAAAAATCATAATAAGCCTCCTGATCAAGTTTAAACAGCTCCAAACTTGTTTCACTGCAGCTGAGTTAAAAGAACTTTTCCTACTTCTACACGTCAATAAGTTTCATCATCCTTTTCTTGTCTTAAAGCATCTGAACAAACTTGATGGAACCAAAGAATGACAACAGAAATGTCCTGTTTAACTCAATTTCATGTTCCTGATGCAGAGAAGGGACAGTTCACACCTCGAGCTAGGACACAATACTTACTCTAACACTTCATAGTTGGACTTCTTTTCTAATGCATTGCCTCTCATCTCTCCGTAGGATCTCCTGAAGTCAGGAAAAATATTCGAAAGCAACAATTATTGGAGAATTCAGCCTAAAACTACAACATCAGCATAATCAAAACTTCCCCTTACCATTAGAAAACATCAGAATGAATTCAAAGGTTAAGTATCTAGTACATTATTCTTCTACCTCAACAGATCAGGTTTTTATTTTACAAATTAATTGTATTTTCAGAACCACTTTAAAATGCTGCTGCTACCAGAAGTGACCTAACCTGCCCTTCAGCAGCTCCTTTCCACCTCACACAGCTCTTCTTTGTAAGAGCCCCCTGTTCAAGGAACAGGGAGCACCAGAGGGAGCAGGGCGTGATGAAAACTGCTTCCATCCAGGCACGTTCACATTGAAAAATGAATGAAGAAATAAGACAAGCTTTCTTAGCAAAGGGCTGGGATCATCATTTTCATGGAGAAAGTGGACCAGTAATGCTCATTCTAAGGCTTGGTACCTCATCTATTAGAAATACCTCACCAAAATGTTCTGCAGAGCCACAGCTTGAGAATCAGGGAAGGCAGGGCACTTGGCTGACAACATAATCATGGATTATTATATTAATTATATTACTATATTCATTACATGTTGTGAAATAAGCCACCAAAGATTCTCTAAGTGCATAAGGAGTTTGCAGTTACACAAAGAATGTTTTGTTTTCTCTGGGGCTACCAGCAAAACTTGTAACAAAGACAGCAGGTTCTCCTGTGATACCTAGGAAATTTCACAAGCCTAAATTTTGTTTTAATTTGGAAAGTAATGTTCAAAGGACACTTTTATTCTCTGCTAACAAGTTTACATTTGTCACTCATTTCTTATCGATTTTACTTCCTTCCTAATCTCCCTGTGTGAGACATCAGCATAACCAAAGCAAATGTTTCAGGCTGGAAATTCTCCATAAATTAGCAAAACCCAACACATGCATTTCAAAGCTGGGAACTCTCTCAAGGATCTCTTAATCTGATATATTTATCTTTATTTTCCAGCTGTCTATACAGTTGAAAAGAACACCAAAAACACCCAAAAGGATCCTTAAGATTTCATCATTTCAAAACAGCACATTAAAAATTGAGTAAATACAGAGAGGAAAGGTAGCAGCATTTATCTGTAATTACATTCTTAAGCTGTAGGATTTATATATGCAGAATCACAAGACTATTTGCTAAGTAACACCACAGATGCATTTTTTTTAAGAATACTTCAATGAGCTCTACAGGCCTTTGAATTATTCAGATGAAGAATTCACCCAAAAGGCAGTATCAAGATGTAATTAATTAAAATTTTAAAATAATGTTAATTTCAAAATCACTAGAAATGAGTTACAATACAGTCTACTCAGTTTTTCTTCAAACTTCTTTGTAGCAAAAAATGTCTTGTGATGTTTTATTCAACTCCACTGGTCAGAAATTGATGAACTTTAAGCAGTTTCAAAATTAATGTATATAGTCTGTCAGAAAGATGTTGAATAATAAATTAAATTATCAGCTTACCGGATTTCAAGGCAACCTAGTTTCAAAGCAATTTCCTGGTCCACTTGATCTGCTATTTCTAACATATAGTCATTTTTCACCTACAGCAAAAGAAGCAGGTAGGCATCACAGAAAGATCATTTCAGTGCCAACACAGACTAAAACACTGCCCAAACAACTTTCAAGTAATACATCTTAATTTTCTGCAGTGATTATTCACAGTCCATGAAGAGAAAAAAGAATTTGTGTTCATATTCTCCACAAATGAGCTGCACTTTGGTAAGGAACACGTTTCAACTGCAATGAACTTGATTGAAAAATTCCTTATCTATGTCAATATTAGTTATATTTTATCAAATAGAATGAAAATTTTCACAGAAGACTGAGCAGATGGCTGCACCTGCATCCCAGCTAGGAGAAGGCATGCTGTGTTCTTGAACCATCCTGGTCAACAGGATTTAATTGTGTAGGTGGATCTAATCATGCAAATAAAACCAACAAATGCCTGGGCAGTGACAATAAAACCAGGAAAAAAAAGAGTAGTATGGGCAAACTGCATTGCACAATGACATAAATTCAGGCTTGAACCAGCAAGGAACTACATAGTGACCATCTACAGTAGGAAACACTTCAAAGCTTCATCACATTTCATGGACTTGTTTTATTACCAACACTGATGTGGGCAGAACTCTATTTTTTAGGTAACACTTTCACCCCATGAGAGTAAGAAATGTATACAGCAACCACTACCACCAAAAGAACTCCAGGCAAGAAGAGAGAACAGAACCAGTGCTGAAGAACTTCCCTCTGCAAATCTTGTCCTCTGTCCAGCACCAGTAACAAATCTCAACAGCTTTTCCTTAACATGTCATGTTATCCTGCCATGAAAACATAAAGTTGCTATTGAGATCCTAAAGTGGCAGCAAGTCCCAAAATACCACAAAAATCCACGTGCCTGACTTGCAGATCAAAGAGGAGATGAGGCACCATGAAGGCAACACACTTCAGCAAGTGGGGTTGGTGAGTGATGACAAGTTGTAAGAAAAGCTATTTCCAAGCACTAGTGCTATGAAATTCATCTTTTAAAAGATAAGGAAGTCCAGCAGTGAACCCAGCAGCTGGAGGACCTGTCCACTCAGCATTTTCCTCCCAATATTAGAGCATGAACCACAGCATTCCCTCAGCACCAGTGCAGCAGCTGGGTCCTGCTCCAAACTGCAAAGCAACAAATCCCTAAGAACTTCCCAGATCTGAATTGCATGAAGAGTTTTAATTTGTTATTGAAAGAGGTGAAAGAAGAAATATGATGAACTGTGCAAGAGTGAGAAAATGAACAATAGGTGAAACATGAGAAAAAAAGCTTCTTGCATTTGAATGCATACAGGCACTCAACATGACAAAATAATGAGCTTTTAACTCTTCTCAATTCAATTCCTACAAATACTAATGAGACAGGAGAATAATTGCCCTTCAGCATCATGTAGTGTACTATTTGTATACACATATGGAAATAATAATTCTGTATTCCCACAGCAATCATACACAAAATATGAATTAATAACTCTCCTCTTCATTACGCTTACAATTTTAAATAACTGGATTTATACTGGGTATTAGGAACGATTTCTCCACTGAAAGGGTGGGCAGGGATTGGAACAGACTGTGCAGGGAAGTGGTGGAATCTCCATCTCTGGAAGCATTCAGAGTATGGATGAAGCCCTGGGGAACATGGTTTAGCTGTGGCTGTGGCAGTGCTGGGCTCATGGTTGGACTCAATATTCCATGTCTCTTCCAACCTCAATGTTTCCATGATCCTATAAACAGCACAACATAACCAATGCCACCAGGAGCTCTGGTCATCAGCAAAGACAAGAAACTGGGCCTGCAGTGAAAGTGCCAGACACCAGCTCAGAGCAGGTAAATCAGGGATGGAGCTTCCAGGCTCCAGGAGCTGCCATCAGTGACCTCTGCAAACACAGATACAGATGGAGATTCATATTCCAGGAATTCTCATGGTTTTTTCTGAGAATTCACCTTCAGCTATAGCCTAAGCTGCTTCACCTAAAAAGCACAGAGCTGTTCACAAAATCCCTTGGCTAACCTGCCTTACACACACCCATAACAAATACCCATTGACCAGATCACTTCTATTTCATTAAACTCCTTTTTTTTTTTTAACTACAGATTCAATTTTTTGAACCCTTTCAACAATTTTGCATCACCAGGAAATTTCAGAGCTGTTATCCATCTATTCCATAAGGTATTCAGACACCAAAAAGAACTGGCTGTAGCAAAGTAGTTTTGCAATCCTGACATATAAGAGTTCCACTTGCAGGAACGATGCTTATTTAAGGCCCAGTGTATGATGATCAAATGTGTATTCATTTATCTTCACAGCTCATTGCCTCGTGGATCACAGTACTCAATTTGTTAAACTAAACAGCTTAAGAACATCTCCAGTTTCATGCAAACATGATTTTAAACTGCTGTTAGCCTCAAGAAACTATTATTCCACAAATAAATAAGCAACACTACCCAAATATTTAAAGTCTGAGGTTTATCTCCCCTTGCCCTGTGGCTTGTGAGGTTTCACAAATTCCAGTCATGTTCTCAGTTTGACTCTGCAACAACAGGCATCAGATATTGACTAAAAAAAGGTAAAAGACCCTCCTCCATTAAAAAACAAAGTATTTTACATTTCATACACCTATTTATTTTAGTGTTTAGATTTTGTAAATTAGAAAAAGATTATAAACTCCAGGAAACCTGTGACCAGAATCCAGTGGTCTGGATTTAACAATGTTCTACTATGGATAACAGAGGTGTTTGGTTTTTCTCTTTTCTCATAAACCTGCCTGCACACATTCTTCTTTCAATTTCAGTAAGGGAAAAAAAAAAAAAAAAGGCAGATTCAATTTCCACAACCAGAATACCAATGAGAACTTCTCTTATCACCTTTAATTTTGCTTGACTATTCTCTGAGATGGCATCAGACAATGCATGAACTAATTCCTGTGCAGAGATGAGATAAGAATTTTGCAGGAGGTTCAGCACAACCTCCTAAGGAAAGAAGCCTGAGCAAATATTAAGTGGAAGAGACATAAGAGATAATTTAATGGTAATTAAATGCACTGTCACAAGGCAATTGAATAGTTTTCCAAGAAGTCTTTTGTGTTTGCTCAATTGTAACTTTTATTATTATTATTATTATTGCTAATATAATTCAATGAGAGAAATGAGAATATTTTCTGGTTTAGACAAACAAAGGCCCCATCCTCAAGAGCATAAAGCCCATATACATACAAAGACACAGGAATGAGCACTTAGAAATCTAACAAAATCCATCAGTTTTTTTCTGTTGACTGCAAATTCAGAAGTATGTTAAGAGGGAGGATGAATCCTTATCTGTGGGGTTTGGAGATGCTTTTATCTGTGAACTTGTGATACTCCTGCAGCACTGCCCTCCTTGGCAGTGTGTGCAGACCTTTAGTTATGGCTTGGAAATTCAGTTTACAGGGTGCAATGCCTGAAGGAAAGCTGAAGAGTACATCTATCTATAAATTTTTAGATAGATAGATAGATAGATATAAGCAATTTACACACACACATCCTCTTCAAGCAGATCAAGCACCACTGCCATGTGTCCGCTCCTCAGTTTAATTGTTCAGAATGGGATCTCTCCACAGGCTAAACCAGAGAGAAAACAGAAGATGCTATTTAATACACCTGAATTTTACCTAGTTTGTAAGAAAAAACTGATTTATATCAACTTGTCACACAAACCTGGTTTTGAAAAAAACATCCCAAAAATCTAACTGGCCAAACAAGAAACAGCAAAGCAGCACCCTTGATCACTTTGAGCAGCCCAGCAAAGCCTTTCAGGTGCCCCTGCTAAAGCTGTGTGCCATTCTTGCAGTTCCAGCCCACAGCAGAGAGCAGATGCTCTGGCAGTGATAAAACCACATGAAGTCTGTAGTTATCTCCAACACTTTATGGTCACAGTGTTCTAGCAATAAAAATCCATAACAATCAACAAGGCAAACACTTGGACTGACACAAGGATTAAGAATTCAAGTGTCACACTGCTAAAATCCTATATACTTGTTATTTGGTAACAGTCAAAAGCCCAAAATATGATGTCTGAAGTGAATCGCTTTGGTGTCTGTTGCTTGTAACACATTTGCTTCCACTGACTTACTCATTTTGCATTCCTGCATAATGTGCTTATCTCTACTCCCTGAGAAAATATATTGGAAAACAGTTTAAAGGAGGATAAGAGACAAGAATAATTTATTGCTGCCAACTGCTGTGCTGATTTCAAGAACCTTTTCCCTCCGATTTTTTTTAATGTGTCCTAACAAGTTTAAATCAGATTTACAGTCAAGCAGGTGTACACTTGGGGGGAAAGGATTAGTCTACTTAAGTTCCATTAAACATGGTATAATGGAAATAAAAACTGCTTCAGGCTGCCAGTGTCAGAGCAAGCTACTCTACCTGCATTTGCTCATTCACAGGCTGGCAAATAAGAATTAAAGTGTGACCCACAGTTCATATTTGGAGTTAATTCCTTGGCCTCAACAGCTACAAAAAAGGGCTGCAGTGTGGGAAAAACAGGAATGCAGAGCATAAAGGCACCTCTCAGAGGTAGGAAAAAGTCTTTTACATGTCCTAATCAAAAAGTGAAACAAAATTGTCATTCTCCCCACAACACACACATCACCACCAGTGAATATCTGCTGAGAAAGGGCAGCAGTATTTAGAGCAAACAAGGATTTTGAAATCAAACACAATCCTACACCATTAAATCTTTCCTGATTTATTACTGTCCTGATATTCAGTACGAATTGATTTATTTAAAATTCTATTCTTAACTACTTTCAAAATATTTTTTTCACTATCTTTTAGCCAGAACACATATCTCTCTTCTGTCTCAAGTATTTTGGGTATTAAAAGTCAAAGCTACTCCTAAGTCGTAACAAAAGAAAGGAGGTGGACACAATGTGAACTAAAAGACTTTTCCCACATGAAAGATGGGCACAGAAGCACAAGCCCAGCTTCATTTCTGATGTGAAGACTTATAAAATATTTGTTCTTTTACTTGAATGGGCAAATTACTGATGGTGTCACTTCTAACTTCTCAGCATTTATTAGGAAATAAGGGGCAGTTTCCCAGCTACAGAAATGGGTAGCGAATTCCAGACGGAACAATTTAAAATAAAAATTGCAAACAGAGGAAAGCCCATGTTTGTGAAGATGGAGAAATTAGAGAACAGCCCTATGCCATGATTTAAGGAGAAATCTATCACTGGCCTCGTATTTTATATACCAGCTGCTACTTTCAAAAGCCATCTGCTTCATTTTCCTGCTCACGAGGTTTTTTATGCAGCTGCAGTATTTCAGAAGAAGGTTCACCCAGGCTGACAAGCAGTTCATAAAAACACCATGCTGGGTTGAGATTTCTTTATTAAGAACAAGAGTAGAATAATTCTGAACTTGGCAAATGCTTTCCAGTTTAGGGATATTAAAAAAAAAAATTACATACTATGTCTTAAAAAGATATTTTAGGTTTAAACTTGTTTATAGCCTCGTAAATTTTTAAACAAAATTATTCAACTTCACATTGAGTTTTCAAGAGTAAATACTGTGGAAATTCTTTAGCAACACTGCTATCAAATGGTGTCTCAATAAGGGCAAATACCAATAATTAGCCACCACTGGCTTTCCCAGCTTAATGTTACCAAGAAATTTCCCACAGGATAAACTCCAATTTTTCAGGAGGACAGTTTAAAAATAAGCAATCTATTTCTCTTTTCTTTCAATGTCTATGACCTACTTAGACAACTTTGTCCTTTTTCATTTCTATCTTTTTTTCCAAATTTGCACCTCTTTGAACAGTGCATTTAAACAACCCTTCAGTGACTAAGTTCCCACTGCAGAGTTAAGACCACAACCAAAAAGAATCCTCACAACATATGAGATATTTAGATAAGCAAACAAAGAAACAAAATGTCTTCTGCACCCCATTTAGTACATACCACACAAACAGTAATTACAATGATTTAATGAAGCACGGAAACAAAGATTTACATTACATCATTTTCTCCTCATCCACTTGTTCTATAAAGATATTTTTAGCTGGTGCTTTTATATATTCAAAAACTGTGTACTTCTGCTTAGTTGGTGAAATTTATATTAAAAAAATACAGCCTTCCTCTTAACTGTCCTGCATATGCAATCATTTATTTATTCTCAGTAATTTCTCTTTGTTTATTTTCAACAGCTCAGGTTGTGGTTTGCTTTTAAACATTCAAGTTTCTAACTCTGGAAGGTAATTTGGTGTTAGGTTTTGTATGTTACAATTCACCCTCAGCCACCACAGAATTCCACCAGGATCTCTGTTTCACATTAACACACAACACTTCTGGTGACATCCATCCTACCAAAATCCAGTGAAATTATTCCTGTATTTTACCAATTCCAGTATACCTCAATATATATACATGGGTAAAGCTGACCTTTAGCAACTATTTATGTGACTAAGACAAAAATCCAAGCATACAGCACATTTGTTTTCCCCACAATTTCCCACTGAAAATGAAGGACACTGCTGTTTTACTCCTGCTGCAGGTACCACACACAATTCCACAGCCTGTGGCACAGCTCTTGCACGGTATCCCACCGAAGAGAATTATTTCAGATATTCTCTGGTTTCAGATGTAATGTTTCTTGTAGTGTTAAACACACCACAGACATGACTGGGTTAATATGGAACAGTCACCCAGTATAAATCCTAATATCTGTAAGGACCAAACTGCAAAAGGAGATGGTTCCTCCATCCTTGTTTTCCAACAGCAGGCTCATGTAGGACACCAAATTTTCATCCCTACAAAATCAGAATAACCAGCTTTGAAAGAACAGGGTCCCAACCCACATTACTACAGCTTCAGAAATCTGATGCAGAATTAACCCAGAAAGATTTGTGCCTCATCTGCTCTGAATGAAGCCCCACATGCACAAAAGCCCAATGCCTGCTTCTAATGACATCAGTATTTTTAGGAGCCACCTTAATGATCATAATGGTAGTTTTTAAAATACACACAGGAGGGAAACACATATGTGTTCCCACCCCTATTTACCCATCTGATAGTATTAAATTTGCTATAGGAGATAAGTCAATATCAGGGAAAATGAGGGCTCTGGCCTCCTCTAGGGGAGTTAAAAGCCCAGATCCAGTATCAGGATAACATTCATCTGCCATCTGCCCTCAGCTGCTGCTCCTCTTCGTGTCCCAAGGTCACAGTCTCTCTATTATCTAGAGGTGATCTTTGACACCTCTAACTCATTTTGGGAGCTCCTCTGTTCATAATAAGGGCATTAGAGATGGGCTGGGGGGGAACCAACTTCTGACAAGGCATTGTTAGGGCAGAGCAGCTAAAAATGATCCCGTCTGGCCGAGTGGGCTGAGCTCCAGATGTCACTGCAGGAGATGCTGCTGCCTCACAGACCTTCCCCAAAGTGGGACTGCACTCTTGGGAGCCATGAGAGTGCTCAACCTACAAAACATGCCTTGCTCTCACTTCATTTTCTATTTCTCCTCTCTGACACGGGATTTGGAGTTTCCAGAACAAGCGAGTCCAACCACCAATGTAAATCAACTTTTTTTATGCTTTTTTTCTTGGTTGTTATATACAACTTAATAGTAACATTTTGTTCCAGACTATTAACAAAGATCCACACATCAGCACATGGAAAGCTCTCCCAAGTATTTTCAATTTATCATGTAGAATCAAGGATGATTTTCACCACTCTGGCTGACAGGTGGAAATCTGAAATCCAAGCAGCCCTTTCCCTTTGGCCTGAGCTTGGCTGACCATTGAAGAGGGGGTAAGGGATACAAGGAAATTTCACATTCCTACCATGCAGTGCTGCTAAGGGAAAGCAGACACTGGGCACACAACATTTGTAGCCAAAGTAGTTCCACAACTGTACAAAGAGCAAAGCCTAAAACAACAATGTCAGCATAGCTTTGAGGGTGTCAATCAACTTCTATAGCTAAAAAATAAGTACTTTATGGGGTATTGTGAATTTCAGCAACTTCAGAAACCTACCCCTGTCAAAGAAGTCTCACTTATAATTGCCTTTTCAAGCTGTAAGAGCAGACAGGAGATGCTCAGTTTGATTTATAATTTTATCAAAAAATGTATTTTTTTAGTATCTTTTTAAAGCAGCTGCAATCCATACACTTATTGCCACTTCCCTGTAGGGCACAGTTTATGTCTGAGACATTAACTTTTCCTGAAAGATCTGTCGGTTTTTGGTTGGTTTTTTGTTTTTTGTTTTGTTGGGTTTTTTTTTCATTTTAAACAGGCTGCCAACATCATGAACAACACCAGCTCTTCTCCCTTATGCCCTTCATTTCCTTCAGAGCTTTTCCTGTCAAAGTCATTTGCTTTAGGTCTCCTATTTTTATTAGGGTGTAAGAGATGTTGTTATTTAATTAGGTTAAAGAGTCTAATTCCCAGCCTGCTTTTCAAATTACATCTCATGCACCTAAGCCTTATAAAACTTTAATCATGAAGTTATTACAGTAATTGCCTGGACTTAAAATTTCCTACATGTCGGGGACAGAGATATAAAAATAATTTAATTTGCATGATGTATTTATCTGCCACACTATAAAGAGATTTTTCCTTTAATGAAATATGTTTTAAAGTGTGAATGTGATCTTTATAGACACTCCAGGGACAGAGGAAAGAAGTGCCAACTGTCCACAAGAAATTTTACCTCCTCTTTTTTAGAGGACTTTTTTCCCCTTTTTTTAACTAAGAAAATATCACTTATTTCTTTTTTCTTTTTAAAGACTTTTCATATGAAAATAAACCTGCATTGTCTGGTGAGACACAGAACCCTCATGGCACAGAATTCAGCTCAATTTTTTCAGAGCATCATTGACCTGCCCTAACTTCGAGATCATCCTCTGCTTGCAATTTCTTCTCTTGTGCTTGACACAAACTTTGGCTCATTTTAAAATGCAAATTCAAAACACAGTTCAGTCCTGTGGTCTCCTTTATTTTATATATATTTATATATATATGAACATCTCCAGGGCAGCTCCACACTGCAGGCTAAACAAGGCAGAGAGAAAAATCCTACACTGATAAAAACAACCTTTTCTTGCTCCCTGGGTTCTAAAAAACCCCAAAAAGTTACTTTAAAAGTCTTCTGTCTGAAGCACAAGGACAGCCACAATGGAACAGCTGATGCCCAAGAGCTGCCCCCACCCCCCTACAGATGCTTACTCCCTTTTCATCAAGGGATAAACCATCTCCAATTACTGCAGGCTAACATGTTATTCAAGGATAAATGTGTGCAGGCTCTTGTCCCACAATAAAAGGAAGGCAATTCAAGGAGCTTATGTCTGATTCTCATTACATGCCTGTTTTTAAAAGCTGTATTCTATCTTGATTTGAGATATGGCTTTCATACCTCACTCAGCTACTAAGGGAAAAAGAGAGAAGCCTGTCCCCTTTATTTCCACTTCCCAGCAGCCATGTCATTGGAGCAAAGGCAAAGGAGGACACTTACTATGAATTTCACCAAAATTTATTTAAAGCAACTGAAAATGCTCCAAAAAAGCAAAGGAAAAGGGTGAAAATCGATTTTATTACTCAAAACCTGCAAACTGTAATTCTTGTTTTTGTACCTTTATACTCCTTTTCTCTGAAAAATGTTTAAAAAAATACAATACCACAGATAGATTTATTCTCTTGAGATTTATGAAACAGTCAGCAGAACACAGACACACACAAAAAGGATGCTACTTCTTGAGAAAACTTAACATGAAGAATTTTTGCTCAGCAATCTTGTGTACTTCATGTTTAAGGTTTTGTGGGTGGGATTAGAGCTCACTCTGCTTCAGACTTGGCTATTCAGTAGCACGGGACACAACTGAAGGCTGGCACATAAAACCTGTGCAGTGAGCATCTGCCAACTGTGCAGACAACCATAAATCTGGCTTTTCCTGATTTTTGAATCCTTCAGCCTCACAATTCCAACAGCACTGGGTGGGATCCAATTTGCCTCATTTGGCTGAAATTCTAAGCAGTTGGGCCCAAGGGAGCAATGCAGTTGATGCAGAATCACCACCTAAATGCTGCACAGATTGAAAGGAAAGAAGACACCCCTGAAGATCTGTCACCCACTACCTCTGACACCTGCCGAAGAGAGCAGTGACAAAACAAGAAGACCCACCTCCAGCATTAGTCTGGTGATCAGAGCTCTCAAATGGGATGTGAAATGACACGACTTGAGCACACAGCTCCTCCAGTGAAGGGGAATGACCCAAACATCAGCCTCTCCCCCTCCCTGGCCTCAAAGCCCAGGCACAGCCTGAACACAAGATGCGCGCACGGCACAGTCAGTGGGACCGATTCTGATGTTACAACAAACGGTGTGGTTTCCCCTGCACACAGCCTCCCTGTAATCCCTGGCTGCACAGACTGCAGAGTGAAAGGTCTCACCGAGTGCCCTGCTCTGCACTTCCAAGGAAGAGCAGCTCCCGCCCACCGCAGATGGCAGAACGAGCGCCCCGGCCACAGCGCGGCCACCAACAGCTCTGGGCACTGCCTCTTCCTTTGCTTGAGACTCTGAACAGGAAAAATATTCCAAAACAAAGAAAGGTCGCTGCATCCTTAACACAGTCAAAGAATCAAGGAACAAACAGTGATTTCACGTATTAAGCCCGAGCTGAGAAGGCTGAAATGCAGTGATTTGCACAGGGCAGCGCACTCGCTGAAGTGAACGGGAGCAGTCATGCATGTGAAGGCACAAACGTGTGCCAGTTCGGGTCTAACAGCCCGCTAGTTGTGGTTTGGGGCAGCTGCATGAATCAACCCTCTCTGTTGACAGTGATTAAGGTAACATTTTGTTATCTTTACAAAGCGTTCTGTGCTCTTCGGGAAGATGGAGATCACTTGAGGATTTAAACTTTCTTTTTCAACAACGCCGTTGCCGTGCAACTCAGAATCAAGCAAATCATTACAATTCCAAACTCCATGTGTGACAGGGGTCACTATGTTTCTTCTCCTTCCCCATGAACTTTTTAATTTGATGCTATACATTTTTAATAAGACAGACAACATGTGCTTGGATGTTACCAAGTTAGCAATAGGTTCCCGGTCTCATTTCGACAAGGAAGTCACAGGCATCTGGTCCTCACAAAAATCTTTTTTACTCATTCATAACACACAAGACAGCAATGTCTTTGACTTTTACATTGATAAAAGTAAATTTGACTGCAGAAGTGTTGTTTCTGTTCGGTTTTTCATATTTTGTAACTGGGTTCTATGCTCCTTATCTCTGGCAGTTACTTCCACACAGAAAGCTCAGGATATCCATGCATGCATGTATGGATTCTGTACATTCTGTTGTTCTTGCCTACACACAACATGACGTGTCTGACTGGGAGCTGTGGTTAGCAAAAGGATGTTAAAATGTTGCAGGAATGACACAGAGAGGAGCAGAATGTGAGAAAACATCTTTATTTTCTGTTTTCTCATTCCCTCCTTTGCTGTAGGTTTGGTTTATAATACAGTGCTACTGCTCAAATTCTTCTCTTGCCTTTGTTTCATATGTCACTGGTACTTCCTTAACGTTTCACCAGTTAAAAGTCATTGTCCTAGTTTATCCAAGAGGACAAGTGAGATTTATGGAGCAAAAGAGAATCATGGATAGAGAATGACAGCTCTGAAAGTTCTGCACCTGATTGCCATGACAACAGAGACCCAAATACCTTGCAGCACCCCGAAACAAAGAGCAGTGGCTTTTAAAGAACTGGATTTAGAAATACCTCACTATAAGGTGAAGAAGAAAGGGGAAGAGAAAATAAACGGGATGGTGTGCAGAGCAAGGAGACAAGAACCTCACATTTTCACTCTATAATAGCACTGGGATTCAGGGCATTGTCACATACAGGCAGCTGCTGGCTCTGCCTATCAATTCCTGGTGACCTTCATAAACTTTCTATTCTCAGCCATTTGTATCTGTTTGTAATGATTTCTCCAAAGTTAGTTAAAATGTTAACAAAGATTCCTCTGGCATTTCAAATTCCTTCCTCTAAAGTAATAGTTCCCTGAGGCAGAAATGAGAGGACACTGAAGGCTTGCCAGGTGTTGAACAGGTAAGTGATGGGGTTCAGGAGACCATTTGGAGTTCATCACCCACTTTGGCATCACGGAAAACATAAATCTCCTGTGTTTAAAGCCAATATGAAGGAAATTCCTTGCTGCTAAAGGAAAAAGGAGCTTAATTTTGGTGTTTCTATAAGAATCCCTGGCAGCACTAAAAAGTCATCAAAATTCAGACACTTTTAGGCTGAAACCAGCACATCATACAAATCAGTTAAACCAGAATGCTAAGTCCAGAGAAGCACTGCAGGAGAATTGTCTTTTCAGAAGTCAACTTCATCATGTATCAATACAGAAAAATGCATCACAGAGTAAAAAAATTAAGAGTCATTTACCTAAGACAAGAATGTGTGTGTACAACAGTGCTTGTTAAGGTTAGGGGACATGGTAACCATTCTAGTCCAGACTCCCCTAAAAGATATCCCCAGGAAGTTTTACTGAGAGCCTTGTCAGTGTAAAAGAAGATTAAAATCATTTAACTGAACAAAAAAAAGATTCAGTGCTTAATTTATAGAAATCTTGACTATTATGCAGTTTTAGTAATCCAGAAGAGATCCTCAAACCAAGAAAATAACCTAACAATGCAAGTAGAAAAAAACATTTGATGGTTTGTAGTGAAATTGTCACTTATGTTTGTAAAAATAAAGAAATTCAGCAGTTCAATAGAGTGTGAATTAACTGTAAGAAGCCAGCAGAAAAACAATTTCATCTGAGTGAGGACAACTGCAGAATCACCTTGTCTTTGGAAAATATTCCCCACTGCTTCTCAAGGAGAAAGATGCCATGGGCTTTGTGCCCTTTCTGCTTTATATATGCAACCTTACATTTCTTCCAGTTTCTGTTTCTGCAGTAATATGCTACCCACACAAACAAACCCAGAGTTTTCTAAATTCAGCAAAATCAGCAAAAGACAAAGTAGTAGAACTGAACATACCTGTTGATAGAAAAAATTTAGAGTTGGTTTGTCCTCAGTGAACTGGTTTAGAAATCCTTTTGGCAAATATCGAATTCTCAATTCATACCTAAAAGGCAAGAAAAAGAGACTGTTGAGCAGAATTAAAATTAAGATTTCCTCACAAATAAAAGCTGCCTCCAAACATTCTTTAAAAAAATGAATAAAATAAAAACAAACTTAGAAAACTAATGGAAAATTTCCTCTTCAACTACTCAAGAGAACTAAACTGGAATTTATCTGTACCTGACATTTCACACAGATGTTTACAAAGGACCTTTGTAACAGAAGCAAACTTAGAGCCCTGCTGCCTTCTCAGAGCTGCAGAGAGGACAGAAGCATCAAGACTTGGAGCAGATAAGCTCCAGATCCATGGGAAGGGAGGCCCCAGTGAGGTGGCAACAGATGAGCTGGCAGAACCACTGCCATGAGCCCTGGCAACAGCTTTTCTCTCTGGTTATCACAAGCAGGTACTTAAAACACTGATCTTGCTGCTCCAAGAGTGCCAAATGGTGTCCCTCACCAGGGAGCCACATCCTACACAGAACAAGAACAGGACCCTGCTCCTTCTCTGATCAGTGTTCTAATATTCACTTCTGAGTTTCGCACAGGTTTTGAAGGGATTTCTCTGTAAAAAGGTTTACTGCTCCCTTATTCATCACCAAGACATATGCAAAGGCCAAACAATTTTCAACCTGACATATTTTTCAAGTTAATAGTACACCACAAGTGAGGGAAATTCTGAATGAGCCTTGATCCATGACCTATACCAAATCTGTATCCCTTCTCAAACCTAAACTTCTGCTTTCAATCCCTAAATTTAGTGTTATTGCTTGTCCTGTGGTAACAGCCCACATTTGACACAGACTGTTTGCTTCCTCCTCTGACACATTCCTTCAATGAAAGTCTGATAATAAAAGCCTCCATCCCCTTGGCTGTGCCAATACAGCATATCCTAACACTCTTTGCAGTCCTTCTCAAAATAAGTATATTTAGCAATCTGCTTTTGATAAGAGCAAATATTACAACATTTCAATCTGTTGATTTCAGCAGGATAAGAACTTCTTTTCAGCCAGTGATGTGGTTGCCTGTAATCAAGATTTACATGGGGATTTGGTAAAAATTTGCTAAGGGTAAGTGCTGCTTAGGATTCCACTGCAAGCAGAAGTTGCAATATTCTTATTTGCTTTGAAATCATTGAAAATACATTGTCCTGTTAGAAATCACCAAAATAAGGAAAACATTTGGAAACCGTAACACACAAACACACACTCTGTATACAAACAAGGAATACTTAGATACTGATTTTTTTTTGTAGTACAGCAATTTATTTCATAATTCATCTGTGCAGAAAACATGTTCTTAAAGAGTGTTCAGACTGGAGGATACAGAGATGAGGCTGAGAACACCTGACAGAGGGTAGATTTGACTGGACATGAAGAAGAAATGTTTTACAATGAGGGTGGTGAGGCCCTGGCACAGGCTGCCCAGAGAAGCTGCAGCTGCCCCACCCCTGGAGTGTCCAAGGCCAGGCTGGATGGAGCTCTGAGCACCCTGGTCTAGTGGAAGGTTGGACTAGGTGATCCTTAAAGGTTCTTCTCAATTCAAACCAATCCTTTCCATGATGAAATTTTTCCTCATATCCAACCTAAATCTTCCCTGGAGCACAAATCTGATGAGGAGTAGCTGAGGGAGCTGGGGTTGTTCAGCCTGGAGAAGAAAAGGCTTGTGGAGACATTAACACTCTCTACAATTCCCTGGAAGGAGGGGTTGGGATCTTCTCCCAAGTAACAAGTGATAGGACAAGAGCAAACAGTCTCAAATTGTGCCAGGAGAGGTTTAGTCTGGACTAGATATTAGAAAACCGGATATTAGGAAACATTTCTTCATGGAAAGGCTGTCAAACATTAGAACAGGCTGCTCAGGGAAGCAGCAGCATTATAGTCTCTGGAGGAATTTAAAGAACATATAGTTGGGGACTTTCTAGTGATGGCCTTGACAGAATTGGTTTAATCATTAGGCTTAACGACCTCAGAGGTCTCTTTCAACCCAAACAATTCTGTGATTCTAGGATGCAGAACACCATTAGCCTCTAGATAAAAAGAAAAACAAACCACAAACCAAAAAACAGAGGAAAATCAATGTCTCTCCTTTACAGGGATGTGTCTCCTGAGCTGAGCAGCCATGGAAGTGCTGCTTTTTGCAACAGGATGCCATGACAAAATCAGGTAATGCAGAACAGGTCAGCTGGGACAGTCACCTCGAGTGACCTTCATTACCTATTTATAACCTAATCTCTGCCTGGCCCTGTGGGAATGGAGACACTGACTTCCAAAGGCCAGCTCAAGGATGGGCTCAATTTTCAATATCCTCCAAATTTAGTGTCTTTTGAAATGCAGCCAACTGATGAGGATGACAAGTGCCTTACTCACAAACCAGGTCTGCTCTCAGAGCAAGCATCCCAGCTGATGATCAGCCCCCTTACGTTTGATAAATGACTCCTGGAAGATCAGCCCTCTGCTCACTGCTCTGCCCCTATACTGGGGTTCAGAAGCACTCTGACACACCGTGGGCTTCCACTCACACCTCCCCAAGGTGGGCAACACTAGAGTTCACAAGTTGGACAGTGTAGTGACCCATCCACAGCAGAGTGAACACCACTGAGCAGTTCTGGGAGCTCCCCTTTGAGTAACAAGCACTACCATGGCATCCAAAAATGAAAGGATGATTGAACTCTTAATAATTTGTGCCACTGAAAGAAATAATCACACCAGTGCCAACCTTGCCTCCAGCAGGTTCTGATTCATTTCACATCAAGAGAGATGTAACCAGAATAGAGAAGAGGAGAACAAAAAGGGTGGACAAAGAAGACGACTTGTGTGAGTCTGATGAACTGAATCAGCTCACTGAAGGATAAGTATTCCAGCTCACAGAAGGAAAGGAAAAGGACTGGATAACTGGCAGCAGGAGAAGGGAGAAGACAGAGTGTGGAGAGGGACAGATCAGATAGATCAACTTAAACAACTCATTAAACCGTCCCAGAGGTGACGTGGCTTTTGTATCACACACCTATCAGAGCTCAGCCCAGGAGTGCTGAGCACTGGGCTGTCTTCTACCTGTCAGAGCCAGAGCAGGGCTGTCACCTGGCTACAAACCTGAACTACAGGACCAGGAGGTGTCTGCCTGTCACAGTACAGCCACGAAAGGAAGAGCCAGAGACACCTGTTACCAGGATCAGAGAGAAGGAAGGAAGGGGGCAAGACACGCCTTCTTTATTTTTTATATACATTTGGAAATCACTGTTCATTGGAGGAAATCAGTTCTTCCTCCCTCAATTACAGTGGTCAAAGGAAATGTCCATCAAAGTTCTGTGTCCATGAGAAAGGAATGTAAATGCTAAGATACAGTTACAATAATATAGCTATGTTTACAGAAAGGACTGTGTGAAACTAGCTACAAAAAGTAAAAACATTTACAACTGCAAGAAGCAAGGCAACATCTGCCCAGTGGGGGACCTGTGTTCCAATACACACAACTTGTGACTGGAACCTCTTTTGTGTGACAAAACCAACAAAAGGAACAGTGGCACACAGTTCTGGAGACAAAGGGCAGCAGCTGTGGCTGCTGTGTAAGGCTCAGTATTACACAAAATGATGAGGGGTGATGTTACCTATGGTTCACCCAGCTGGGTGATGGATTTTATTTTGCTAACTTTTGTCTACAACCTGCTGACAATCCATGTAACTTCTAGTAGCTGGATTAGTCCAGGAGAATTTCAAGATCTAATTTCTGAACACTTTAAATACACAACCCTTTACTTGAATGATAAAAAAAAATGACCACATGTGAGGTATTTAGTGGTTTACTAACACTAGAGGAAGCTTTTAATTTAAGAACCATTCCAAGACTACTTCCCCTTTAGTAATCTAAATATTTCTACAAGTACCGTCATACGATCTTAGACACTTTGTGTTCTGGCATTGCAAACATGACAGCAGCATTTTGATTATGCACAGCAAATCTGTCTGGGTTTAAAAGGTATGTCAGGCTGCATGTATTCCATAACACATTAAATGACACTTGGAAAGGTATTGAATAATTTACATCTTATCACAGCTCTTTCATGAGCATTTTATACAATTCTTTTCCACAAGCTTCAAAACAATATCCAACTTTGTTTTTAAAACCAATTAAATGTGTTCTGCAATGTGTACAATGCAAGCTGTACTGCCTAACAGAAATGGAACTGACACTTGTACGTTAGGTAACAAATTTCCACAGCATAAATTATTTACATCTTATTTACCACACGACAGCATCACTATCATGAAAAGGGTTCAGGAATCTCCTTCTTTCTAAGGTGTGATTTCACAGTATTATCAAAGAAAGATTTCTTGTGAGGGACAACACCCATGTAGATTACAGAAACAGTAAAATTAATATGCACAGAAGAGAATATGCACAATTTCTAAAACTCAGGTTTTAAACATTCCTAATTTCTTTGAATTTGTGGCATTTGTTAAAAGCAGCACCCTACCGAGAATTTATAAACTGAGGATTGCCAGCTGTGACATCTGCTAGAATACAATAACTTCTGAGAAATTAAGTATAGACTATTTACAAAAAATTTGCAGAAGGTATGTGCAGCCTTTAAAATAACCAGCAACTTCTGCACAAATTGTGGTTATGAATATACAAACCACAGAAACAGATGCACAACGCCCCTGCAATAAACTGCCAACCACAATAATCTATTCTTTGGTTTAATCTCTCTTTGGTTTAAAGTTATTTTACAACTCTGAGCTCCCCATTTTCTCTAGAAGACTACTGTGTCTTTCTGCAAACAAATTTTAGTTTCCTCTTGTCTTTCTACCAGGAAAGTGGACAGTGTTTCCCTCCTTCCTCTCCAACCCTCATCCTCTCCTGAGCATGCACCACCAGCTTTACCCTCCTAAAAAGCTGAAGAAACTTATGTCATACCACTTCCTTTAACCAATTAACCAGTTTCCTGAGAACACCTCAGCAAATGTGGCCAGGCTATGAAAAAAAAAAAACAAATTCTGCAGTCATCTTCTACTGTTCATTGCTTCTGGTATAACTTGAGAAGACCACAGTGAGAAGGAAGGCAGATGTCACTCATTGCTCTGGGCCTCAATAGAAGTTTAACAACTGAAAAGTTTTTCAACAACAGAGGGACAAACAGATTTTTGAGTGCATTTCACTCTTTTCAAATCACATTTCTCCTACTCAATCTATAGATAAGCACAGCCAGAACTTTAAAATATCCTTTTGGCTTTATTTAAATAACAAGCTTTATCCTTTTAAAACTGCAGCCACGTGCTTATACCACAAATAGGAAAAGCATTTCTGTCCTAAAGCTTTCAAGTATGACAAAACTTGCAGATTTCAGGACAAATGACTAGGAGATTTCTGTTCTTATTTTATGCTTCCTATAAATCCCAGGTTTCTCTTCAGTTTGCAACAAACCCCTTACAACAAAAACCCTTCAAAGCAAACAAAATGCTGCTCACAGCTCTTAGTGAAAAGTTTGGTGGGTTTATTTTTCCCCCATTCCACTACAAGAGGATCTTTCTTAGTAAAACAAATCACAGCAGATTTTTTAGGACAAGGCAGAAAGACTTATATGACTGACATTGAACAGACTTATACTCTTACTTCCATTCTTCTGGAGGGTGGGTTAGTTCAAATTTCTCTCTCACATTGGACACCCCCATGTCCAGGTGGAGCCAGTGAACCTCCTCAGACTGCAGGTGACTGAGCCGTAACCCATAGCAGGCCACATTTTTCACTTTTTGACTGTCCACAATCTTCTGAATTATGCCCTAAAACAGAGAAACACACACTCCTTACAAGCTGTAAAATACAATATATAGTTTTAAAAATTTCAAGTATTATCATGTAATACCCCATACAAAAGACTAAGTAGTAAATTAGGCAATACCTTTATTAAGAATACTAAACACATTTAATCTTTAGCTACTCTTTCAGACAAACATTTACAATTGCTGAAGTTTTACCAGCATGGCTTCAGAAAACATCAGTAAGTACATTCCATGCATCTGATCAGATTTATGTCAATATAACAACATAAACGCCAAAATATCAAAAGCAGCATGTGGATGAAAGCAAGATATATTAGTTCAAAAAAAAAAGCACCAGTGGCCTTTAAAAGTCACTCTCTGTCAAGAACCAGAAAATCACCTTGGACTTTCATCCTCTTTAGTAGCCCAGCAGCCAGGATTTGGTAGGTCACACCACAGCCCCTTGGTTTCCTTTCCCCTCTTGCCCCCCTCATCTGAGATTCAGCACAGATCCCTTATAAAACAAGGCAACAGACAATCATTTGGGAACATTGTCAAACACAACAAATGCTGTTTGCCTCGAGGTAAAATTCCGACTTTGAGGATCTCTTGCCCAAGAAAGGAACCTCTCAAACAGCAGATTGCCCTGTCAGACATCAGGCAGATCTGACAGGCAGTAACTAAAAATCAAATGGGTGAGGAGAGCAGGGATGAGCAACCTTTCAGGGACAGCTTGCCAGAAAATTTCCTACTGAAAGCGCTCATTGTGAGGGTGTAGATACTCACACACTCACACTGAGATGCACAAGTCGCCGATTCTTGCTCAGAATTCCAGAAAAACAAGAACACATAAGCAGTGGCAAGTTCTACAGGAGCCAGAGATGGGCTTCTGGAGTGAGAGGGTTTTCTACAGGGTGACACTGTGGGTCTGGAGCACCACTCTGCTGAGCAGTGGCTGAGGGAGCTCAGAATGAAGAAAAAGGAGGCTCAGGGGGGACCTTGTAACTCTCCGTAACTCCCTGACAGGAAGGTGCAGCCAAGCTGGGGTCAGGGTCTGCTCCCAGGGAACAAGGGAGAGGATGAGAGGAAATGGCCTCAAGTGTGCCAGGAGAGTTTTAGATTGGATATTAGCAACAATTTCTTCACTGAAAAGGTGAAATCATTGCAACAGGCTGGCCAGAGAAGCGGTGGAGTTACTATCCCTTAAAATGTTCAAAAAACATGTGGATATGACACCTGAGACATTGTTCAGTGGTGAAATTGGTGGTGATGCAGGGTTAATAGTTGGGCCTGATGACCTAAGAGGTCTTTTCCAACCTAAACGACTTGGTCATTGCTTCCCAAAATTTATTGTTTTCTATCCCAAAGTTTAAGACCCTGATTCTGCAGATTAAGCAAGCAGAAAACTAACTGCAAAAAGAGAATTAAGGAAGCACTAAATCTGAATAGAGGGGGAAGATGACACGTGTAGGAGTGGAATCATGCTGTTGGTGAGGTGATATCAAGCTGTTAAATCAGCTCACACATCTCCTCAAACTGCAACCCTTAAATAATCCTCCAGAAGCAACACAGTGCATAGAGAAATGTAAAACAAAATTCTTTCAAGCCTACAGGAAGGAAACACAAGCCATGTTTAACAAGTTCATGGAGACTGAGTCAGATGTTCCATCAAGCCCAAGAGGACCCTGTGTCCCAACAGCAGCAGTGTGAGCATCCTCAGAAGCATCATTTTGCTTCAGCACCCACAGTGCCTTCCAAATTCCCTTGTCTTCCACGCCCTGGAGCTGGACAACCAGTGCTATGGCAAGGCCAGACCTCAAGGAAGATGGCCAGCAGCAGCAAAGCAAGCAGGAGGCTCGTGGAAGATGGTTTTGTGTGGGAAGGAGACTTCACAATGCTGGCAAATGTGAGTTTTCAAGCAGCTGGCAGCAGCACAGACTCAGCAGCCACAGCCTGCCCTGACAGCCAGAAGGTGCTGGGACCCAGGTCTGACACAACCGAGCCACCTCCCTGCAGGCACCTCGGGGAAACAACTCAGGGAAGAGCTCAACTCAAGGAGTGGCCACAGATGGGTGCCAGGGGATGAGGCAACACCAGGCAAGCACACAGAACACTTCCCCCGAGTGCTCTCCTAACCTCAGCCTATTTTTATCCCCGTGGATTTCCCAAGCCAAGCATTGTTTCTGTCATTCATCTGCCTTCAATGAAACTCTTCCAATTACTCATCCTGTCTCCTCTGAAAGCAGTTAACTTTTTCCAACCTTCCCCTGCAATTCCAAAGGTCTATTATCAGGTCAGTGAACGGTTTTAAATCTGAATTAAATGTAAATTGGTTAAGTTTGTTCCTTGCCGGCATCTGAGTCTCTTTGTAGCAAAAACTACAAAGGAGAACAGTTGCCTGTATCCCTGGAAACACTCAACACCACCAAGTACTTTCAGAAGAGACAGAGGCGTATTTAACCTCTTCCTCACCCAAAGGACAATCTCTGCTTAGTTAGTAAAGCCTAACATTTTGGCAGGCAAGCTCTCATCCAAAGGGAACATTGCCAACTTTTCTATATGCAAACAGAAGAGATTCATTCATTTTCATCTCTTCCTGCACGCTGCACAGAGCATGTAACACACAGCATTACATTTTGGAAATCCATCCCTCCCCCCATCTCTGACACTGTCAGTTGATAATGAAAATGGAGGTACATGTTCTTAAGTGATAGTTGTGCCTGCTGGGATAAGAAATGGCTTTGGAAAGGAAAAAATGATGGCAAAATAATCTATGACCATGAACCACTGAGAGTACTGACGCATAAGGCTCAGCTGAAACCCTTAATGTTTACTCAGGAAAGAATCAAGATGGACATCTCAGACCCTCCCTCATCTTTAGGCTGGGACTTCAAAAGGAATGAAGAAGTCAGATGTCCTAATTCCTATCAAAAGCAAGGGAGATTTTTAGGCCTCTGTCCTTTTTTGTATCATCAATCAAGTCTAAACCTATCACAGAATCAAAAGTAAATAATGAAAGTAGACATATTTTCTGAAGTATGTAAAAGGGTGAGGTATGTGGAGAGGTAGTTGTTGTCACCCTAAGAAAATAATCAGCAACCATTAGTACGTACTGCAACTCAAGAGAAAGCACAAACACCAAGGAGACAGCAGAATGGGTGCACAGGAGGTCAAGTGCAAGTGTTGCAAAATACATTTAAATAGTCATGTATTCTCAGGAAGGAAGAAGTGATACTTTATGTGGAACAAACACAGTAAGTGCTTCTCTTTTTTGTTTAGGAAAGCTGCAGAGCTCATTCCAGGTGCTGTCAACCCACAGTCAGAATCAACAACCAGAGAGAAATAAGGAGATGTGGTGATTAAGACACTCAAAAAGCCGGCTGGCAGGCCAGGCCTCTCAAGTAAAACATGTATTTGCTCCTATACTTTTTTATTAATAAACCAGAGAATGTGAATTTTAAAACATTTAGAGGCACACATCCCATCAAGAGAACCCAGCAGCACAAGAGGGAGGCTCCCCCAGCCTGCAAGGGCTGAGCTGGGGGAAGCACAGCCCCCAGACAGCACAGTGGGTCCCCTACAGCAGCACAGGGCTCCTTCCAGCTGGCTGCTCTTTCCAAACAGGCCAAGGTCAATCCCCAAGACTGGCACTGCAGCCAGCATCAGGTCAGTGCATTGAACTCCCACCAGCAGTAAATAACATGCTGAGTCTCCTCAGGCCCTGGAGAAGCTCCACACACCCAGTGGAGATGCCTGCAGTGTCACTGCACAACAGCAACTACAGCACCCTGCTGAGACACAGCACCACAATCTTTTAACTGGAAGCCCAGCCAAAGAATCTGAAATGTCTCCAGACTCCACTACAAGCAGCCTTTTAGCTCAGGAAGCTCCTCAGACTGAAGATTACTGAGTGGAAAAAAACAGGTAAGGAATAGCAGCTTCAAGCTGGATTACAAACTTGAGACCTCAAATTAATCACAGCTAGAAGTACTTGTTGGAAAGCTTGGCTCCAGAAGAAACCTAATCCAGAAGGAGATTTCACTTTGGGTACAGGGGATCCCTACATGAATATAAATTCCCATGAGGAGTTTTCATGTGTCTGTTGGCAGCTCCCCACAACTGCAAGGCAGTCACACAATCATCTCCCACTTGAATGTGGTTCACCATAATCACATTGATTTTAATTAGGTTTCTGAAGCTGACATTTACATCCTGATCATAAAATAAACTAGTACAGCTGAGCAAGAGAGAGTGGGAAGCCTTTAGAGGAATTTCCTATCAATTCCTATCAGAGGCAAGTGATAGGTCACCTTTCCCTCCCTTTGCCCCAGAGGGAAGAAGAAAAAGCTTTTTCTATATCTAGAAAACTGGATAGCACTCATTTTCACTCTTTATATAAAGGAGCCACAGACATGCATCACAGCTAATTTAAAAACTAAATTAATATTTGCCCTAAATTAGGAGAATGTGCCCCGAAATAGAATTTACAGTACAGTATATTTAGGAGAATGTTGAAAAAGCAAAATAGACCAGAGAAAGGCCAAAAGGCACAAGGTACCCTTGGCTCTCTCAGTATGTATCTCATGCTTCTGTAAATGAGTGGAAATGAATTGCTTGCTTGTAAATTAACAAGACTGATGTGCTCCTATGAATAAATTGAAGACAGAATAACATACTCCCAGTGTGACTACAAACCTAATTTCCTTATTTAGCAGGAAAGTTCCTTGCACTAGAAAAAGTCTTTAAGTAGGAACTCTGACATAGGCACAGTGTGCTACTGTTTGTGCAGCACTTCAAATATGTCAAACACTATTTATGTATCAAGTATTGCAACCCCTGATCACAGATTGATATGGGGAGCTTAAATTAAAAGCTGGACAAAAATAAATGACAAAGCTCTGATGAAAATTCATTTATTATTTCCATAAAGGAAAACCCTAGAATGTACTCACAACACCTAAATCTGGGCTGTCCCCTGATAACACCTTGTCTGGCACTCACAGCAAGAAGCCCACATCCCTCTTTTTCTCATTATTGTGTTTATCCAGCAAAGATATTTGTGTATCACATGATAAACTAGACTGGGAAACTGCTGAGGCTGAACAAGAATTCTGACACTGAAACCCAACACATTTATATCAGAACTACACCCTGAACACAGGCTGTGCTGCCCAGGATCCTGCCACCACTGCAGCCCACAGACACCCCAGTGCCTCAGAGCCTTTCACATTCAAGCCATCCACAGATCTGTCATCCCAAACACCTCTCCACACCCACCCATCATTCCACAAGGAACCTTCCAAGCACATTCTGACAGAGCAGAGCTGCTACAGCCCTGCTTTCCAGTCTTCTTGGATTAATCAGCACTTTCCTGCTCCTACTGCACAATTCCCAAATAAATGTAACACTGGTTTAAAAGCTGACAAATAAACTTAGTTTTCCAGAAGCTCAACATCCAAACCAGTTGTGGGCAGCAGGGCAAGGGAGGGGATTCTGTTCCCTCTGGTGAGACCCACCTGCAGAGCTGCACCCAGCTCCGGCTCCCAGCACAGGAAGGACACAGAGGTGCTGGAGTGAGCCCAGAGGAGGCACCGAGATGATGAGAGGGATGGAGCAGCTCTCCCATGGAGCCAGGCTGAGAGAGCTGGGACTGTTCCGCCTGCAGAAGAGAAGGCTCCAGGGAGAACTTAGAGCCCCTTTCCCTTAGGGGCTCCAAGACACCCAGAGAAGGACTTTTTGCAAGGGTATGGAGTGATGGGATACAGGCAAATGGCCTTGAAAGGAAAGAGAGTAGGTTTCCATTAGATATTATGAAGTTTTTTTACAATGAGGGTGGTAAAACACTGGACCAGGTTGCCCAGAGAGGTGGTGGATGCCCCATCCCTGGAAATACTCAAGGCCAGGTTAGACTGGGCTCTGAGCAGTCTGATCTAGTTGGAAATGTCTCTGCTCATAGCAGCAGGGCTGGAATAGATAACATTTAATGTCCTTTACAACCCAGATTTTTCTGATTCTCTAGTTCACTATTCCCTGTCCTCAGTTGCACTCAAAGTCCAAGAGTCCCTTGGATCCAGTTCTTCTACAACTAAAAATTGACGCAGGGTGTTGATTTGAAGGTATCTACAGATCCAGGTGTCTTCAGGAAAACATCAAAGGGCTTTTTTATTGGTTTAAAAATGTTATTTTGCATGTGTGTCTCATCCAAGGACACCCTGAGTATTTTGCACCACTGAAACAGGCATTCTAAATTTTTGTCTTGAGATAATCATACTTATCACATTACCATACATCTTTGTTTACATTTCAAGGTCCATAATTTTGGGTTCTTGCTACCTTTTTCAGGTTCTCAGAAGGGAGGCAGCTACAAACTAACAACACAACCATACCTTGTCACCTGGTACAATTCATGCAAGCACAGAGTGGAGAAAAAGAAGAAAAAAAGGCAAATGGTACCAACTTTCTATCTCTTATAATAGATGGGGAATGATTTTATACATTTTTACACACATCTATTTGATGTTAGAATCACCACATTCCACTCTGTTTCTATACATGAAATAGTTCCACTGCCTCAAAGCACATCTATTACTGTACACATGTAGAAATGAGATTTGAATATGCAACCATTGCTGTAAAGAGCTGACTTCACCAAAAATACTGACTTGGCACAGCTTTGAGTGCTGCAAGTGCTTACAGCCTCTTTCCACAAAACTTTATGTGACCAACCTGCTACCCTGTTACTAAATTATCATAAGAATCTATTTTAAATGAGAAAGCCACTAGATAAAACTTATCTGATGAATACATTTGCATTTCCTTTACAGATAGCAGTAGATACACAAGCAGAGCAGCCCTACCACCCATTCTCCTACAACTCTTGAAGCTTTTGGCTTAGGACAAACCAAGCAGCAATAAGCACATCTGGCCATTCCACAGCTGGGAAGCAGCAAATTCAACCACTGGCTGCCTGTCAGGCACACAGAATCAGTACTGTGCAGCCCAGTTCTGCTCCAGAGTAGCCACAGTAGATATTTGGGACCTTCTCTCCCAAATTTTTGGGTTAGAAAAAGGGGGAGAGTACCTTGAAGGACAGAGATGAAGGTGAATGGGGGGAATCATGGTGGAACTGAGGTAGGACTGACAAGCCTCCTGCCCTTTTTCAGAACAGGATATTTTCCCAATATCCTTTTTGGGAAATGTTTGGAAATCAGGAATGCTGCAGAGGATGAGCACGGATGTTCACCAACAAGGCTTTAATGCTCTATTCCCTCGTGGTGCAGCAACAGCTCTGTGCCAGCATCAACTGGCATTTCCTTTCTTGCCCCAGCCTTCTCAGCTGCAGCTAACAGACAATGCAGCTAACAAGATCACAGAAGTGATCTGGATTTGAACAACAGCAAAACAATCCTTCATTTTAAGTTGGACAGTTTGCCAAAACAGTCACAGCACCTGTGCCAGCACAACTGCAGTGGTAGCAGGAGAAAACAACCAGCAAGAAGGAAGCTGGCACAGCTGCCAGAAGAAATTCGTGCCTTAAGCAGGAGAGCACTGGAATTGCAGACCTTTGCACTACAGGATCTGTCCATTCCTCCACCACAACCTGCATCTCCAATCAAGTACCCTGCTCTCCTGCACTAAGAGGTTAAAAGTACAGCATGGATTGAATGGGAGAGGCAAACAGGAAAAAAGAAGCAACACACAGCAGTGCAGCTGAATAAACTGCTGTGGTGAAGACTCAGCTGAATGTGCTTTCATCCTACTCCTAAAAAGTTCAACTTAGGGAACAGACAGGAACACAGAATCTTCCAATTTGCACCAATGCCTTCTACCCATGAAAAAAAAAAAAGATTTTGCAGGTGGGTAGGGAAGCTGATGAATTTGCTCTGGTCTTTTTCCAGGTGGGATGGGGCATAGCCAAGGCCTGCTCTTTTCATTCAATTTTTTTAAGTTAGGTTATGTCCTTCCCCTTAGCTAAGGATGTTCTGTTTTAATTCAGCTTTTTGAGTTCTTATTCCGTCAACATTAAGGAAGCTGACATTTCAAGGTGATACTGGATAGAAAAGAAAGAATAAGACATTTGATTTATGAACAGGTTAAGACAACCCTGAACACTATCTTTATTTGTTCAAGAGCTCTAACCATACTTCTCACCAACTACAGAAATAAGGACAAACTTGACAGGTAAAAGTATTAATGCTATCTCTATTCAGTTTAGGTTTTAGGCAATTTAACAAAATTGAAAGAAAACAAAACGCTGTGAGAATCAATGTACAACATATGGCTGGCAATAACCTGGTTTGGGACTTGTGGCTGCTGTTTGCACATAAATAATGCCTTTACTCCTCACACCTGCTAGTCAAGAATGAAGGACAAGCTTTAAGGGCTAGAAGTTTAAAAGAAGGTGTGATGGATGCACGATGGGCACCTCTGGGGGGCAAAAGGAGACCATGGAGAAGATCTGCACTTCACCAAAAGCCACCTATAAGGGCTCACACAAGGTTTCCCAATGCCTATTTTCTAAAAATTCCAACTCTTCCCTACCCCCTCCATCTGCTATAGATGCATTGCACTTTTTTCTTTTTTGTGAAATATGGTTACAATTCTGCTTCAACCACATCTGAAACCAGAGGTGATTTTCTCCCAAGTGCTGATCAAGACCCGGTGGCAGTGTTTACTTTCAGGGTGCACTTGAGACCAAAAAATTCCATCTCAGCAACACCCACCTCCTCACATGCCACACCTGAGGCTGTGAGCAGGGCAGAGCATGCCCTGCATTCTCTCCGAGCCCAAAGCCTGGAAATCCCTCTGTGTGCATATGCACCTAGACACCACAAGCCATAGCAAGATAAACAGTGAAGATAAACAACCTTTCTTCCCCTGGCAAAGGCTGCCTCTAGATACACATTCACAGGACTAGAGCACTGTTTGCACATTCATAAAAGCCTTTTTTTTTCTTGTGGAAATGAAGCATGTCTTTAGTATAATACCAAAGAAAAGGAGGGTAAAGAGAGCACGCCAGTTCTTTGAAATCCAAGAAAGCATTTCCCAGAATTGAGACGCTGCCCTTGCATCCACTGCAGAACACAGACTTCAACCCTCTGAGGAAACAGCTGCCTTTGAGGGACTAAATCCATCCAGAATAAGCAGAAGTCCACAGCCCAAAGTTCTCCTCTAAGCAAAGCCTACGTGTAGCCACACTGTTGTCTTGGTGAAAGATATTTTAAGACAAACAGCAAGGAAATCATAGTCTGGCTTCTTAGGAGACTCCTACAGAAAGCTGAATTCTGTTTACATGAGCTTAACAACTTGAGTTTTAATGAAAGGTGTTTCTCTTCATGACCAAGGAACTGTGTAGAAGGTATACAGCTAAATCACTGTTTCCACTCCTAGGATACCACAAAGTATCTTTTTTTGCTCCTTTTTTTCTGAGAGGAAAAGGCCCTTTCCTCACTGCTTTGACTGTCAAACACAAGCTTTTCATTCCCAAAGGCAAACTGGGCTTTGTTAGAAACAAAAGTTGCTAGAAACCACAAATCAGGAAAGAAAATTCCACCTTTGCTTTCCCCGGGTACATTCCACAAAGTCCTCTGGCTTTAGCAATAGAAACACTTTTAATTGTCCCTTCTGGAGATTTCAGGCCAAGTCTGACTTTGAATACTGGGAATGCACCCCGAATACTGGAAATGTTCCCCAGCCATCATCCCAGCAACTGTGCTGACCAGGGAGTAGTCCTGAAAGACTTTTTTCCTCTTCCTTTTAATTGTAGAGCAGTCTCAAAGACATTCACCTTTGAATAATCCTTCCCAGCTCCTGGGAAACAAGCCAAAGGCCAAACCCAGCTCCAGTCTCCTCCCTCAGGTTGTAATTCAGAAGAAATGGAAGCTCTCTGGCAGACGGTCTCCTCCACAAAAGGAGGCATAAAAACCTTACAGGCTATTTTAATCTTAAATTATTCAGCTTGGTCGAACAGCAGTCATTCCAATGGAATGCAGGCTTGTACTCCAACAAGGGTTTACTGTTTCTAAAATAAATGTCATGGTAATACATCAGTGCTAGACCTTTACTACCTGCACATTCACATTCAACAGTCACTGTCCCAGTTTAACAAAGCAACAAAAGAAGGACATTTGTTAAAAGCAGGAAGTTTAACAGCTACCCATCGCGTTCTTTATCAGGAAAGAACAATACAAAAATCCCATTCCTTCCGGAAACCTCCATCCAATTAAATGTACATGTAAAAATTAAGAATTAGAAATTAAGGCAAGCCTCAAGTAATTGCTACTTGTCTGTTCTTTTGATCCTGCTTTTATAAAAAAATGACACATTCTTGCTTGAAACAGGGATATGTAACTGCAAACTGAACTCAGCACTGAATTTCTTACAGCAACTGTAAATTTTGTATCCTTAAAGTCCATAACCACAAGTATTTCTGAGCTGGAAGAAAACAGATTTAATCTCTGCTTTTGTTTTTCACGGTTTTACACACTTCTCTGGAAAGACAGCCTCCATTTCAAGTACCACATTAAGATCCCTGGACATTCATCCACAAGAGAGGTTTGCAAGGTTAAAAACAAACTGAGACATAGTTTTTCTCCTCTTGCACCAAGTAACACACTTTATGAAACGAATCAATCAGATTAGAGCTATCAAACCATTAATACTTCAGTCAGAGAGCAAAAATGTTTCAAGTGGCACCCAAAATCCCTTATTCCATGTAAACTAAATGGATGCAATTGATGATAATGATTCCTGTTGTTGTACCTCTGATCTGTCTATTCACTGAATTATCCCTCAACACAGACAGGAGCTTACTGAATCGACAAGAGACAGATTTTCTGATCATCACCAATGAAAACCCCTGGATTTCACAAGTCTAAGGATCAAGATCACAAGACCCACTCCATTGAGGAATGCTCTTGGGCCTTCCCATATGCAGCCATTTTAGGGAAGAAACAGTAAGAAGGGGAGAGAAAACATTCAAAACTCTTTTGTCTTTTTTTAATATAGTTTTCTCTCTCACTAAAACAAAGGAAACTTAATAGTGGGCAGAAGGAGAAAACAGGTCTCCTTAACTCTGTGACAGCTCTCTCCTTGCAGCAGAATCACATCTTTGGAGTGCAATTTGAAGTACTGTTGGCAGGAAGGACAGATGGGAACCTGCTTCTACAGCAAGAACCTCACAGCAGAAAGCAACCCCACACACCACCTACCACCATGCAAGATTCTGCTCTTGGAGGATAATTAAAAAACAAGCACACCACAAAAGCATTTGACACATTAAGTTGGGCTTCATTACAGTTTAAATACCACAATACCTCAAAAATTCTAAGAATAAATGCAGAAAAGGTAAGTAAGTATCACAGCATTAGAAAGGATGTAAGTTCACAATAAAGTGTTTTCACGCATACGTAACATTTCCACAGAACTCTCAGATTACAGATACTTATTTAAAAAAAAATCCCAACCTTTGGGGTTTTTTTCATAGATGAACTGAAGGACAACATTGTAAAAATAGAAGCAGCAGACGATTACCAGGGGAGAGGGGATGGACTGGGGGAAAATGGACTCTCCAGCTCCATTCCCCACACTGGGGGGGACTAAGTTTCCGAACAGTTTTTTTACCCTAAGTGATGTACACACTATATTTAAACATTTTAAACATATAAACACACACTTCTTAAACACATTAATTTCTTATTAGTTTTTTAAAACATGGACAATGTCATTTAATGTCATTTTAGTCCCAGTTCTCATTCCTGCCTTGAGGTGTCACACAGGCTTTTGGTGAGTATAAAGTGGCAAAAGTCAAGTGACAGACATCAGTAGTGGCTTTCAGACTGATAAACACTGTTATAATTTCAGGTTTCTAGTCTGTAAAACAGGAACAGTTTCTCATTTCTTTAAAATAATACATAATCATACATCCGTTTTTTTGTTCTTAAGGAAGGTTGGTACCACTTAAACCTTCCGAATTTACTCAAAATATACAAGAGGTGAAGAATTTTATCAAATCAAGCACAAAATGTTTGAGTGGTTTTGCTTCCAGGCTTTTACCTCCTGTTTTTTCAAGCTAGCACTTAACCTAAAGATGGCACAAGAATGCTAAAACCAGACTTACTCGGACATCAGTAGCATCTCCATGGCGGATAATGGTGGCCCACGTGGTGGGTTCACTGCTGTTCTCAAAATAGTGGAAAACCTTTAGGACTCGTTCCATGGCCCCTGGGGAACGCTCCATGCCAGTGCTGAGGTGAGTCTTGGCACCTGAGCTTGGGGTGTGATTCAAGTTTGGGTCAAGGTAAGCTGCTGCCATGGTTTTGCTAGATGCTAGGTATCTGTCATATTCTAGGGAAAGAGAAACGAGATAGAAATGAATTTTAGTTAGACGTGAATTTTATACTTCTTCATACAAGGCGTTTACCAGAAAACCATAAAGACTCACTTCCTTTAGGCAAGGCAACTAAAATAGTTATGTATCTACAAACAAAACCTACTCAGATGACTACCAGAGAAACTGCAAGCCCCTTGGAGCAAGTGATCTGAACTTGAACAATGCAATCATTTACAGAAGTGGTATCTTTAACAAAACCTCTTTTGTCACTTTATCAATGACTTAACCCAGGTCCCTGACAAAGCCTTCAAGACCAAATATCACCTTTCAGTTTGAACAGGCATTTCCATCCCTAAAATCTGCCCAGCCTGGTCTTACAACAAGGAAACCCTGATAGCCCAGTCACCGAACTGGAGGCTCTCCACTAAGAAGCCACGCACCAACACCAAGCTCTCCTGTTTCAAGACCAAAACACTGAAAACTTCACCCATTTTGTGCTATTTTGGGAACCAGGTGGAAGCAAAACCATCCAGATCTAAGTTCATTATTCACTGAGGAACCATTAAGAATAATAGTCCCTCCTCTCAACAATTCCTGAGCAAGTGGGTAAGTTTTAGCTTTGACCAGCCTGATTGCAAAGCCTGGTGGCATAAGGCGCAGAGCATGGTATGAGTCTGCATGTCAAAGGACAAAGAGGAAAATTGCCTCTTGGCTACTGCTCCTAATTAGTCAGCCACAAGCAGATGGTGTCTGCGAAATCGAAATCAATGCAGTCCAAGAGAAAAAGCGCAAAGAGCACCTCCTCCCTGCCTGCCACTCTTGAGCACCATTGCAGTCCGCTGGCTGGAGAGAGCAAAGGACTGCAGGGCTTTGCTCCAGGGCTTGGACAAGCGCACAGAGCTTTCCGTCCCTCCTCCTCCTCACAGCGAGCAGCCAGTGGGGAGGCAGTTTTGAAAACGTGGAGAAGTTCAAAATAAACTAAGCTTGATCTTTTTGGCATAGTGCTCTGAACGCCTCCCTGGTAGTGAACTGAACGCCTGAGCCCTGGTTTACCTCACTGAGAGGCACAAGAGCGATCCAGCTGAGCTCCTGCAATGCCCGGCTGCCCCTCAGAGCTTCGGCCACCGCCCCGCCACCCGCCACGGTGCTCTGCTGACCTCCCCTCAGGAAAAAAAAACCGCCTCAGGAAACTACCGGGGGAAAGCAAAGCAAAACAAAACAAAACAAAAAACCCAGGTGATTCGGTTTTCAGGGTTGGCTTAGCTTCATGCTGCCAAACAGGAAAAGAAGCAGAAGCAGCCGGCGGTCAGGGTGAGGGAGAAGAGCATCTCCCCCCAGAAGCAGCTGGTGATCACACCAGCCACATCAAAACACACCATGAGCTCAGCTAACAGGAATTAGCACCAGCGATATCAAGGCTTGAAATCTTCAGACTGTAGATAACAACATTTGTGAGGCTAAACCACGACTGGAAGTCTTAAGCATCTATCTAATTCAGAGCCACCAGATAAAGAAACAACAGCCCATCTGGGCAGGATGTCTTTACCTCTTGAATAAATGGTTGAATTGCATTCACCCAACAGAACTGTAAGAAGTCAACACTGGACAGACAAAAGGCCTCTAATGTCCTGCCCTCAGGGAAGATGGTAAGAGAAGCCAAGGAGACACTTCTCCCGAACACTCCCCCACTGTCTGACACTTGAGGGACTTCCCCCACCTGCCAAAGTTTCATATCTGTCTGAAAACCCAAGAAACCACTGCAGCTTTACTGTTCCTCTTTTCTGGCCATCAGGACAAACGTATTAAGCCAAGTTTACGCCCACATTAAAGCCTCTCCTCTTCACCGCACACCGAAAGATAGAGATCTTAAAATGCCGGGAGCCCCTCAGCAACTCTTGGACTTCTCCTCACAAAACGGAGCCTCGGAGCTGTTTTCATACAAACACCGACTTTGGAGCTGACACAGGCACAAGAATCTCCCCTCCGGCAGCCTAACACCAAGACAACACGACTGTACAAGCTCCAAACTGCAGGGCTGCCTTCCTGCAAGGCTAAAATAGCCATCCCTAAATTCCAAAGGTCCTCAGGGTGGGGAGTTTCACCAGGACAAATTCAGGCAGACGAAGCCCTTCAAGAGAACAACTCCTTGGGATGAAATTGCAGTGTTCAAGCTCAGACAAGGTCACTGACCTTGTGGTCTGCCTCCTTCAGAACAACCCACCCCACCCCTCAGGGTCACTAGTGAAACCACTGAGCTTTGTTTCAAGTTTACATACGCAAACAGTAGGCAAAATTGGTACAAACCAAAGCAAAATGAGTCATTTTTTTCACAGACAAGAACCGACAGAATGCCCACTTTCATATTAATTCAAGACACTCCATCCACTTAATGCACACATTCATCAGGTTTTATGTGGATGAAAAACAGGGAGAAAGGCTACAGGGAAACACCAAAACAAGTACTTAGGAGATGTCTGGCTACAGGCTTAATATCGACAATCTACAGCGCTTGGGAGCAGCAAACAGGAAAGAGATTTAAGACCCCAGTTCCTAAACAGAGAAGTGCTCTTACAAGGTGTAATTTCAATGAACAGGCAAAATACTATTGCATTTTTTCCCATATTCATCACACTGAGAGGAAAATGTGGAATTAGACATCAGACTGACAGATTGGGTATGGGGTCGGTTTTCACAAGGTTATATTTCACCCAGGTTTTTTAAAAGCTAAAACAATTCCCTCTGCAAAATCAAAAAAAGTTTTCCTTCAGAAGTGGATCACTGTTGGGTTCCTTACAACTTCTTTTAAAAAGCCCAATGCTTACTTTATAAAGCAGCAAAACAGCAATAAATCTCATAGCTCCAGGTATAGAAGCACATGCCATATCTCTGGTTATGGACCTATTAACATTCCCATTAAAACCAGCCCCTGGGTTTGAGTTTGCAATGTGACCGTAAAACTCTGCCCCCGGCCAAAACTTTGTAAAACACAGCTGCTGTTAAACAACTATTTTACAAGAGCTGCCTGGTTGTTTTATGATACAAAGAAAGCTCAGATAACAACACCAGGATGCCTGTTTAGGCTGTTCTAAATTCAAACCAGACTGGTGTATAATGCTGCCATTACACATCTCAGTTTAAACGAGCAGCTTTAGTCCTCTTGGTGTTAAAATAGACAAGTAGTGTGTGCTACCATGGAGCAGAAACAAGCTACAGTCGTCTCAAAGAAGGCAGATTTAGATTAGCTATAAATCAGAAATTTTGAGACACTGGAACAGGTTTTACCTGTAGATGCCCCATCACTGGAAGTATTCAAGGTTGGATATAGCAACCTGGTCTAGTGAAAGGATCCCTGCCCGTGGCAGAGCAGTTGGAACTACATTATCTCCAAAGTCCCTTCCAACCCAAACCATCCTGTGATTTTATGTCTTAATTCTACCGTATTTTATTGGACTTTGTGGTAAAAAAGAGGTGGGGCACATCCAGGCTAATGGTTGAAAGTGAAGCAAGACTGAACTTGTTTGTATGTGAGGCTGTGTGCCAGCATCCCTTTGAGCTTCCCAGAGGAAGGACTATTGTTCTCCCAATGCCTGCATTTATGAGAAATCACACGGAATTCTCAGTAATGTCAAGGATTATTCCAGTTTTGGGGAGGAGTGAAGCAAACCAGCCCTGGCCTGGTGATACTGAGTGGGTCTGCTGAGATGCTACAGTTGTTACCTGTCTACAACACGTCATGTTATTGTTCAGCTGATTTTCTTTCTTGTGGTGGGAGTAGCTGAGGTTTACACAGTTGAATCCTTCTAGCAGTCATTTCCTCTCAATGTGGTTCCTCCTCACACATTCCCACATTTGCCAGCCATACTAGGAACAAAGTCAGTGCTAAGACTTCCAGCAGCACAATCAAAGTTCAAAGTCACGTTCCACTGCCAGCTTCAAGTAGAAATTAAATCATTTCCACTAACGAGACAGTCAAAAGTCATTAAAAATATTTAAATCAATTAACTGCAAATTGGTTAATAAACTGATAGTAAAGTCATCTCATAAGGGAAATGGTTTCAATGCAAATAATGTCTTCAACATCAGCAATTTGATAATACAATAAAAAATAATTTAAAAAAATAAACAACACTTTCTCTTATTACTGTTGGCCGATGGCCAACAACACAGTGCTAACAAGTTCATGTTCCAAGGAACCAAGCTGTAATTATTCATACAGTGACTTCACATTGTCCTTTGTAGACATCATTAAAGCTTATTGTTGCTTAACCTCCACATTCTGATCCCCAACTTAGGCTTGAAGGCATCGATATCTCTGAGCTAAAGCCCCTTCCAGTTGGCATTCCTGCAAAATAACTCACTCCATCTCAATTCAAACCTATAAAAATCTGTAAGAATCTACAGAATCTATTAGAAAAGTTAAGAATCTATAAAAGTACAATAAAAATTCAGAGATCGTATCTTCCTCTGGTCCTAGTATAATAATCCTTCTACAAGACTTAAAATACTTTCAAATACATTACAATTATTCAAATAAATAAAAGCCTTTGGTTTACTTGCATCTTTGACAAACAACACTGCTTTACTGGACTGACTGTCTGGAAATCAGCTTTCCAGAGGACCTGGAGGTCTCTTGGTGGACAACAAGTCAGCCATGAGCCAACAATGTGTCCTTGCAGTGAAGGCCACCACCAGGCCAGGGTGATTCCTCCCTTTACTCAGCACTGGTGGCAGTGATGCTGGGCTCCCCAGTACAAGAGAGACAAGGACATCATGGACACAGTCCAACAAAGGACCACAAGGACAATTTAGGAATTCATCCTGTCACACAAGGAGAGGCTCAGAGAGCTGGGATGGTTTGGCCTGAAGAAGAAAAGCTCAGGAGGGCCACTTCCCAATGAGTACAAATATCAGCAGAGACGGAGCCAGACTGTTCCCAGTGAGGGCACAAAGCAATGGGCACCGAGTGACAAAACAGGAATTCCCATTTTAAATATTAAGAGAAAGATTTTGTACTACACAGGTGGCTGAACACTGCAACAGGCTGCCCTGAGGTTGCAGAATCTCCATCCATGGAGATACTCAAACCACAACTGGACACAGTCCTGAACAACCTGCTGTGCCTGACCCTGCTCTGAGCAGAGGTGCTGGACAAATCTCCACAGGTGCCTTGCAACCTCTGAAATTTTGTTATTTGGCAATAAAAACTAAATTAAGAATTTATTTCACACCCTAAATTCATAAATTATCCAGAATACATCTCTCATCAGAGAGTAAACATCTCGTGCATTTCAAGCTCAATCCATTTTCACAGCTTGTATTAAATCCTGCTGTACCTCACCTTGCAAATATTAACTTGACTATCTCAACCTCACAGACAGGAAAGATGTTCAGTACAATTTTAACTACGATCCCCATGACAAAGCTTGTATTACTGGGGTCTGTGTTAGGAGTCAGCACATCGCTGACTTTTCGTACGCCATCACCTCATATAAACACACTCGTGCCACAGGAAAGAAGCAGCAACCATGCCAGGTATGCAACAAGTTCTTTATAATAGAGACCAAAATTGAAGGATGAGACTTTGAGAAAACCATTAGGTTTGTGATTTCAAATCAGGAACAAATGCAGAAAGAAAGGAGAAAGGATATTTCTTCCTTTTATCATCACTTTAGTCTTCAAAGACATGCAATAATTTCAGCTATTTCCATAAGTCACGTTGGAATGTCCCTGTTTGTTCCCTGCTGAGTTTATTTTTCTTGGTCTTTTTCTTTCAACTAATGTTGACGTTCAAAAGCAGAAGAAAAAAAGCAGCAATCCTTTGTTCCCCTTTACCCTGCCTTTCAGCTATGTTCACTGTTATTGGTAATATTTGCTATGACTACATGCAAGACCACATTTATTTATTCCTCTTGCTGCCTCTTCTCTTCTGGTCACTGCTTTCCCTCACTTTTCCAGATATATGCATTTTTAAGTATAATATTTGCAGCCAAAAGCATTTATCAAGGCTCTCAGGTCAAAGTACAAAGCCAGACACATTAAAGCCATTTTAAAATCAAGTTCTTAGTACCTATTTTAGCCTAAATCATCTCACTAAGTATTTCACTATAGCAATAGGAGAAACACTACTGGCAATTCCATTTTTTCCCCCTCAGGGAATATTGCCTGAACAGTTACTAAATCTGTGTCTCAGTACAGTTCAAAGATAATAGAGACCAAAGTCATAATATTTCCTCAACCTGCAGTAACGCATATGGGAACATTATTTCAATTATGACAATGTTTTAGGAGATTAAACATTCAGGGGAGCATGAAGGAGGAACTCAGAGACAGCACGAACTACAAGACCCACATGGAGCAAAGCAATATGACAACCCTGGGCCTGTTAAACACAAGACAAGTGTAACTCAGTAAAAATCAACAATAAATAAAGAAAGAAATAAATAAATGCATCACCTAAATTAAATGACACGAGGGCATATTCCCCATACAGCTGCTATGTACACAGGCTGCTTAAGAACTTGTGAGTGGATTTTGCTGAGTGCCAGAGCAGCAGTGGCTGTTTCTGGGGTAGCTGCACCTTGGGATGAAGGGATTGAAAAAGTTTCAGGGGACTCATCAGTGGTTGAACCATTGTCCTGTCAAGCAACAATTTTTCAAATGTCCCAAGATGTCTTGAATTCTGTCCACTCTGTGACATTCAAAACACCACCCACCCTTCTCACTAAAAATCCCACAGGATTAAGTCCTAATGTACCTTATACATTCAGTTTAACCCGATTTGATTGCAGCATTACATAATCTGCACTAGCAGCAATTCCCTTTGGAGTTGACACCGTTTTCTACTTTTAATATTAAAAAATTAAATAGTGAGGAAACATCAGTTGTGTTGGGAATACAAGAAAATCAATGTCTGTACAAGCTTTAATTAGAACACAGTATCCAGTTAGATACTTGCCTAATTTCTCAACAGCACTCTGAACTTTCACTGTGGTCCCCTGGCACCACTGAAATCCAAATAAACACTAATCTCCCCTTGCATTTTTTGTTGCTTGCTTCAAGCAAGCTCTAGAGAATTAGGGGAGTGCAGTTTTCTTTCAAAAGGCACCACAGAAATGAGCAAGTAACAGCTCTGCAATTTTAAAATAAAGGTTGAAATTAAATTCTATATATTCAGAAGTTGCACTACTTGTTGGCAGCAGCCCTTCCTATGAATATCAAAATAAGAGACTGAAGTAAGCTGTATGAATTTAAATAATATTTTCTAAGACTCCTGACTGAAATACTGATCCAGGGAGGACCCACATAGCACAAGCTCTTCTAAACAGCTTTAGAAGCAAATACAAGCAGAGAGAGTTTATTGTCCTTCTAAAACACTAAAAACTGATGAGAACTGGTGATGATGCAAGTGTGCTTCTCTGAAATTAAAAACTAGAAAGGCCTGAAACCAGAGGCAGCTGAGGAGAGCACTGAAGTATCCTAGCTGTGCACTATCAAGGCCTAACACGTTTGGGTTTGGCTACCATTTGATTTCACCCTGCATTTCCTAGTTTTATATCACTGTATATAAAACTGTATAGTTTTATATCACTTTATATCATTATCCCCATCTGTAATTCAAAATGTTCCAACTATCTTTTAATTTTTAATCCCCCTTAATGATTTTAACTGTCAGATAAAAGGCACTTAAGTGCTCAGGAGGGACAGCATGACAACAGCCTTGCAGTAGTGTGGCACGACAATGGCCTATTCCAAAATTCAATCACCTAGAAAAAGTTTTCCTTAGGCCTATTCTAGCTCAAGTGTCTTCCAAAGCCACTAACTACAGCCTCTGGTGTCTAGGTAGAAATGGAAAATAAAGTGATTCTCATTCAAGGGATTGAATGAAAGTTCAGTGTAGGCTGACTATAACAATTCTCCTTATCACAGGCCTTTTCAGATGAGCCTTCTGTGTACCTCCACACACACCAAAAAATATCAGTGAATTCCACTGTTGAGGTTGCAGGAACTGCATGTACCATTTGTCTCCTTGCATCCTCCCATCAGATGTCAAACAGCAGACTAAGCAATGATATTCCCTGGTATCCCTTAGCAATCAAAGCTCTTCTTGGCTCCTCAAGACCCTGCTGTGTTTGAGGACCCAAACATCAGCCACATCATTCCTTAGCTTGGCATTCCTTTCTCCTAAAGTCACCATTTACTACACCCAAAGACAAAAGCACGGCAGAATTAGCTTAATTTGTCAAAGGAGAGAGGCAAAACCTTCTCAAATGTGGTATCTGATGTGACAGAAAAGCCAAAGGCATCGTGCCTGGGAAGGAATCAGGTGGTGGCCTCCAGGACTCATGTCCTGACACCATCACAAGTCCAAGTCTCTCCTCTGATGACAGACAAGTCTCATTACGCTGGCTGAGTCAAACTGCAAGCAGAGAAACATACACTATTATGGACCATTTTTAGATTTTTATTACAAATAATAATAATAAACTCCAAGAAAACAGTCTTAAAAAAGCAATTTAAAACACTTCATCCACTCAAAACAGATCATCAGGACCCTCTCCGGCCTTCTGGAGTCAACACCAATTACTCCAAATTGCTTTGTATCAGAACAGAATTTATGGATTCCCTACCAGTGCTCTCATTCCAGGTGGACACTCCTGGGCTGAATTTAAGCCCAGGCCCTCTGCCCTTGTATTCCCTACCTGCCTGCAGCTGGAATTCTTCCCTGGACATGGTCCCTGGTCCCCACACCCTTTCAACAAAAACAGGGATTTCTGTGCTGTACACTGCACATTTAACAGGCAGCATTCAGCTTTCTGCTCTTTTTAATCCCGATGAAGTTGTGAGGTTTCTTGTGGGGTTTTCCAGTGAATGCTTCATTAAGTCTCTGAATAGAACCATCAACATTGAAAAGCTCTGAAAATTGGCATCATCCAGGAAAACACCCTTGGCTTCCACCCAAGGCATTTTTCAGCCTTTTACCTCTAATCTACTAACACAGGGCTACTGAACCTTCCTTGAGTTTAGATTAATTAAAGCATGTTTAATGTACTACAGATCCTGAAGTTCAACATTTACACTGTACTGAGAAATAAGGAATTCACAATTTGAAGGGAAAGCTTTCACTTAAATAACTTGATTACAATACAAAGCAGGTTCAGAATGTGTGTTTTGGGGTTTCCTCAACCTGCAGTAAACAGGGACAGGAGTCAGACAACAGATTACTAAGAACTAATGTTAGAAAAACTATTTGCATTTTGTTTCTAAAACCATCTCCAACATTTATGGCAGAGATGGCACAAATTTAGCTTTGCATGAGACACAAACCATCAAAAAGGTTAAAACTTCAGAGCTGAAGAAGGTAACAGCTGCAATTAGACCATTCTACTTCCAATTGAGTCACTATTTGCTGAAGTTTTTAAACCAGGGAAACAAAGCCATTCCAACTGGTATTAACCAGTTGAAATATGTTTACTTTAGGACTTTTGTCAAGAAAGTTCTCTGAAAGCAAAACTTAATACTTAAAAGGATAAAATATTGGTCTGTGGTAGAAAAATTAACTGGAACCTGGAAGAGGTGGGTTCAATACCCTACAGCAAGACAAGCTTTGGTACAATTAAGCTTCATCAGTTTTGTCACTTCCAATTGTGGAAGAAATCATGCAGAACACCACAGGAATGCTGAAGCACGGTGTGTGTGGCACTATTTTCATCTCCCTTCCAACCTCCCCTGACAAGAGACATCCTGGGTCAAAAGCACACCGGGCTTTGTAACACCTGAGCAATGACTACAACACAGCCTGTGCCAAACCCAGCATCAGCCTCTTCCAGCAAAGCAACTGTTTGGGTTGTCCCATTTAGTCCATCTCATCCCACCTCAGGTAACTGTCAGCAACAAATAAATATGTGGATTATCTCATTTCAAACGACAGGGGATGGGGTCAGAAATACCAGAAATATCTAATACAACTGCTACTGGTTTCAAAAGCAGTAGCAAAATCAAATCTTCCCAGGTTGTGTGACAGCCCAGCCGTGGGTGAATTGGCTCAGACGGGAGCACTGAGGCCCCAAAGCACCAGCGTGTGCAGCACATCCCTCAGCACAGGAGGGTGGCAAAGGACACAAGGGATGAGTGGTTTAACACCTTCATGGTGGAGAAATTTGGGCAAACCTGAAGACATCAAATCAGTAGGTTTCACTACCCTCACAAGAATTTAGTGCACCTTTTTATAATGTATTTGATCATGGACAGGCATTAGGAAGCTCATAAAGATGCAACTTAACAGTGCATTTTTATTCTATTCAATTATTTCCCTGGAAACAATAAATAAATTCCCACCATCACAGTGATGAAATATGCAATTTGTGTGTGACAAGCTCACCATTTGCAGAAACAGCAGGTGGTAATAAATTAAGTTGGTGTTACACAAACAAGACACCTCCATAAGCCAACACCACACACAGAGCCATCAATCCATCCTCCTTCAGTGTCTATTAGAACATACAGGAATATTAATTTGGGGAGGGGGAGTACTTAAACATGTGCAGTTTTCAAATGCTGAACTGACTTGGCCTGAGAACACCATCTCTTACAAAAGGACCTGGCAATTAGAACACCTTTGCACATGAGCTTCAGGAAGCAGAGCTTTTATGTATTTGCAATCTGTGCTCTTAATATGCTTGAATTTATTTTAAAATAAAGACTTCATTGCAGCTAGAGAGAAAATAGAAGAACAATCTCTTTCAGGAAGGAGTGCTTTAATATGCATGAAAGTATTTCTGCCCAAAACCTGAATGTTGTTGTGACAACACACCTTCCACACTGCAAACATGCAGCAGTATTTCATAGGTCAGAGGTACCTACCATCACCCAAATCCCCACACAAATTGAAGAGTAGGTATCTTTAGGAATAACTGCACAAATGGATAATATTAAGTATTCCAACCAAAGAATACAGTAGTTCATCACATTACTAATTTTAGCCTGAAATTAGGTCTTTGGGATCTTTGTGACCTTGAAGATGTTCTGTCAGTGCTTCCTAAAGGCAAGGGGTGGGTGTCGAGGATCTTCAGCATCACACAAACCCTTGCCAGCAGAGAATGATGGATTCAGTTTTTTTCTATTTTAACCCAAGATGCAACAAAAAAAGTCAGCGAAATTTCCAGAACATCTTGCACTTCAAGTCCAGAGAAGGGCAACTAAAATGGTGAAGGGACAAAGCAGAAGCCTTGTGAAGGGAACCTAAAAAAGGTAGGATTCCAGCCAAGAGTTTCATCAATATTTACAAAATACACGATGATGGATAAACTGGTACTAAAAGATTCTCTAAAGTCTCTAATGAAGTGGACACTGAAGACAATTCAGGACAGACTGCAGCCAACAGTCTTGCTCACACAGTCTCCTCAGAAAGGCACAGGTAGGAGATGCTGTTCAAGAGACTGGATCATTGATGGGATAATTTTATTTACATTAAGAACATCCATGAAAGCTTAACATTTTGCTTCTGTTGAAGCTGAAATACAGCATCATGGAATGAGCTGGGTTGGAAGGGACCTTCAGGATCATCCAGTTCCACTCCCTTGCCATGGACAGGGACACTTCCACTACCCCAGGTTGCTCCAAGCCCCATCCAACCTGGCCTTGGACACTTCCAGGGATGGGGCAGCCACAGCTTCTCTGGGCACCCTGTGCCAGGGCCTCACCCCCCTCACAGGGAAATACTTCTTCCCAATATCCAATCTAAACCTATTCTCCTTCAGCTTCAGGTGATTCCCCCTTGTCCTGCCACTCCATCCCTTGGCCAAAGTCCCTCTCCAGCTCTCTTGGAGCCCCTTCAGGCACTGGAAGTGGCTCTAGGGTCTCCTGGAGCCTTCTCTTCTCCAGGCTGAGCACTCCCAGCTCTCCCAGCCCATCCCCACAGCAGAGGTGCTCCAGCCCTGTGATCAACTTAGAGTCCTCTGGACTCATTCCAACAGGTCAAATACAACCCTCAGTGCTTGCAAAAAGTTCAGATGAAAATACAGATACACCAGCTTTGCCATGTCTCATGTTTTCTAGACTACATTTATCCACTCAATAGCTGCCCGTGCAATATGATGATTTCCAGGCTTGGAAAAGCCTGACATTAAGTCAGAAAACTAAAAGAAGTCAAATAACATTTTTATTATGGAACATATCAGAAAATTAAACAATCCTATAAAAAGCTCATCTATGAACAGATTCAAAAAGCCTGCACTGTATATTCTGATCCTTAAAAGGGTTTATATAAGTATATTTAAAAACCCTAAGAAAATTAAAGATTTCCCATCACTCATGCAGTAATTTCCAAGTTTTTTAAAAAAAGTCAAATATTTTCCTGCACAGAGTCTAAGTTCCCATGTATAGTTTGATGTTCAAATATAATTAAAGGAATTTGTCTGGTTTCTCAGATCTGCCTCTGTAAGAAGCTACAGGATTGATATATGATTATTCCTGAAGAGTGTATTTGTACAGAGGTTTGAGTTAATTTTTCAAAGGCAAGTAAGTTGTCACCACAGGCTGCTTCAACAACTTAATAATTTGTCCTTGCTGCTGCCAAAGCTGCAGAACTTGCTACCCCTTCCCTCCTTGCCAAGCATCTCCTCACCCACTCTTCCCAACTCTGGAGCCCTTGCCTCCCTCTCAGGCCTCCTGCTGCTGCTTAAATGATTTTTGAGTTGCTTTTACACATTAAGACAGAATAAATCACTCCAGGCTTCTTTTTTTCTGGTTTTGGAGGGAATTTAGTTTTGCTTGGGGTTCACAGTCCAAAACTGACAGATCTGAGCCTCTGATGCTAAACTATTAAATAACATTTACTGACTTTACTGTACCTGGTCAAGGGGGAGGTGAAGAGGAGAGACAAAGGGAAGGCAGGGAACAGGTAAGAGAGGAACTATTCCATTGAAATGACCAAAGAAGGCAAAAATAATTTGGTTAAAATGCCAGTATTGAAAATTCAAGTATCATTTTTAACTTCAACCTTCTTTTTTACCTCTTTCTTTAAAGCCATTACCAGCTATAAGCTGCTAGGCAGACAAGTTTGACCAACTAAATAAACAGATTTGAATAAAAGACCAAGAATCTTTAACACAGACAGAAGTGGATGGAATTCTTGGGGAACAGGATAGACAAGTAAGGCTTGTTTGCATCTGATACAAAGATGAGCACCTGGAATTTACACCAAAACCAACAAAGCAGCTGATCACTGACTATCAGGGCACCATCTACAGGTCTCCAGCCTGCAAGTGGAATTTAAAGAGCTGATGGTAACTATGACCAGGTAATGTGGTGCTTCTTTTTGCCCAGAGACCATCTGAACACACGACAGAGCCAGTAACTACAGGGAAATGTAAAGGAAAAGGTTAATTTGAGATATGCCTGGCACAGCAAACGGCAGCATAAGCACAACTAACCTCTAATTATTTCCCATTATTTTGCAAATGTCAAAGTATGGTCTTTAAAGATGCTCAGCATTTGTCGGAAACATGATTTCATTACATTTTAATCAGCTGCAGAACATTTCAGTGAGCAAGTGAGTTTCCTGGCTGACAAGAATTCGAAGAGAAAAGCTCACTTAAAACGCAGTTCTGTTCTTCTGGCAGAGACACCACTCAGAGGAAAACCTGAGACATGAAGAGTTAATACGATTTGCTCCAAAGAAATGAGCTGCAAATGATTTTCACACTCCAGAAGGAAATTAGTTTTCCCACTTTGAGAGGTGAACAGAAGAATACTTTGCTAATACAAAGAGGAGTACAGAGCAGCATACTTGATGAGACTTCATGGTTTACTTTACCCCTTCAGGCAAAATCACTAAAAATTAAAAAAAAAATAAAGAACAAACACCCCCAAGCCACTTACTGCAATGCTACACATTGTAAAAGTTTTAAGAATGAATTAATGAATCAGAATTTGCTCTTTCACTTAATATGTCAGTTAATAAAGAGACTGCAAACATCCCTGTTCCACTCTCCTGGGTGGAAAATGTATTTTTCCACAGCAAGAACTTGAGCTGCACAGACTGTGACACTGCTGCACTCACAGCACAAGTGAGATCTACACAGAAAGGGTGATGCTGGAAGGAAAAAACCCTCCAGGAACAGATCCTGGCAGGGTTCTTCACTGCAGAAGCAGCACAGCCACCCCCATCTATCCACCCCTCGGCTGCTCAAGGTCAGAAACTCCGCTTCTTTCAAGAATTCTTCATTAGATTTGAGATTTTTGTGGCCAGCTCAAACTGTGGAAGACTCTTCTCAACACCAATCCATCCTCTTTTTTATTTTCTTAAACTACACAGCTCAAGATTCTGCATTGTTTTAATAAATCAAAAGAAACTCACAGTGTGAAGATTTTGGAGACGAAAATAACAACTACCAAAACGAAACAAAACCTTGGTTCAATTTGTATTTGCTTCACTTTTATGATATACCAGATAAATTATTAAAAATATTTCTTATTCATCTTCCCTTGTATATCAGAATTCAGTCATTGTAATACTGTTTAAAAGGACAGGACTTTTTGTCACCTGCAATATCTGATTAAAAAAACCAAACTAAAATCAGAGGTGGTGCTTTTATAAATCAGACAAATGTCCAGGAAAAAAAAAAGACTAAGTACTTTCTCATTTTCCAGATATAAGATATAAATTTAAAACTGGATTTGTTCAGTCTAATTTCAAAAATTTCAATATATTGCTGCACAGAATGTATTAAACTTACAGATTTATCCTGATGTTTTAAAAAGCATTTAGCAAAGGTGTACACCAATATAAGGTATTTACAAAAAAAATTATTTTGGATAGAATTTGTCAATTCTTACAGGACGTTTTTCAGGAGAGGCTTCAGTTCTTTGTTTGTTTGTTTTGTTGCAACAAAATTAAGATTAAAGAGAGATAACAAATTATGCTGAGAGTATGTCTATGAACATGTTGTTTTGACAGAAAGCTCTGAACTTATAAAGCAAGTTATTATAACATTTATATAATCTACTCTTACATGCTAAACAAAACAGTTCACAGTGATAAAGCAAACAGCACCTCTGTGGCCTGAAAGAGAAAAAACCTACAAAAAAAGTAGTAATTAAAGCACAAAATAGCAGTCCATCCGAAAATTCAGTGCCAAATTACACTGTACCACCAATGTCAAGGACAACACGGCCATAATTAAGGAATCAACAGCCTGAAGTGTTCAAGATCCACCTTTCTTCTTCTGAAGGGCCTGAATTTTGCAAAGCACTGCCCATCCCTAGGGATTTCCAGATTGGAACACACAAGCATGTTAAGGCCAGCTGCTGAGAGCTGGAACATCTCAGTGCCCATGGATAAGGAAGGAGCAAACATTCAACACCTGAAAGGACCCAGCCCCACCAAAAACTGCCCAGTCAGTCACAAAGGACACATTTTATGAGCAACTTTATTGCAGAGCAGGAGGGTGTCCTTGCAAACACAAGGGCAATGGCTCACGTCCTACCTCCTGCCTGAGCTGAGAAATCATTTTTCTAGTAAAGAAGTCAAAAAGCACATTTTTATTCCCATTTCCAACAAAACTGGAGCAAGATTAATAATGTGAGTGTAGACTGAATATCCAGAGCAAGCAAAGTCCTAACGAAAGAAGGAAAAATATTCAAGAATTTTATGGTTAATGACCTACAAAAAGTTATAGATTAACTACTGCTTCATAGGATAATTCTGGGGCTGCAGCATCACGTGTGCCACAGAAACAAAACTGAAATTCATGGTAATTCCCACACTAGAGAAAGGAATGGCTCCCACTTCCCATAATGCAGCATTATTAAAAAAAAATTACAACCTCTTGTTTATGTTGCTACCACTGAGCAGGAAAATACTGACTGCATTGAGGCATCAGTGACTGATTCATAAAATAAAATTATTATTCTTGGCAGACACCAAAAACCATTTCAAGTTGAGGTTTGGTGTTCTACCTCTTGTTTTTATGTCTCCAAACACTGTGCTCATACTAAACTTTCCTGCATTTCCCAAGACATTGCTGCAGAGACAGAAGATTTGTGACTGCAAGTTTCAAAGCTGCCTTCAGCTCTCATTCTCCTGAAGATGCACAAACCACTGCAGCCACACAAGTAACTTGAAACACCTGAACCTAAAAAAATCCTTCAGCCAGTATTTTTGACCTCTCTGTACTCATAAATAGATCCAAGTATGACCCCACCTTACAGCCAGTTTCAAACACAAGGGTTTTCCCCCTGTTTTGATGATTTTTTTCTGTTCCTGAGATATTTATGCCCAAACCCTTCCACCCTGGCTTATTTTACTTTGGCTTGACTGTGATTTTAACATTAAAAAAAACAAATTGGAGATAAATCTGGATTAAAGAGAAGTGACTGGTTGTCATTGCTTTTCTATACAGGATAAACACTGAGTGTGTTTTAACTTGCCCAGCTTTTCCTACAGGATGAAACAGGAATCATGAACATGACTGTGCTGTGTATCCAGGAATACCCAGGGTGTGCTTGCTCCTGATTTCAGATAATTCTCATTTCCAGCTCATTCCCACCCCCATCCCAAACAGTCACTGCTCCCTCCCAGACACAGAAAAAGCACAACTATTTTCCCTTCAAATTTTAGGATTTCAGAGATTCCAGACTGATTTCAGCATGAGCTATACGGACTTCCATAATTCTGAGCAGAAGATGACCTGAAGGAGGATTTCTCACAGCAATTATTTGGCAGCCACAGCAAGTGCTGCTGTTCCTCCTGTAACACCTGGATTGTCATCAGCGTGGGACACTGCACCTAAACTGCACAAATGTATCACATCCTGAGCCGTGAACAGAATTGAGATGTGGCAGATAAGAGCATTATTCCAAATGGATTTTCACTGCACCTCCAGATTGACAAAAGATATTTAAATTATATTTAGATGTACAAATCTGGAACCTCAAACATGAAGTCCACCACTACTGGTCACTGCAGGTCACACAGCTTGTTCCAATAAAAATAAATCAGCACACTCAAAACCAGCAAAAAGTTTGTTCAATATCACATAAAACCAGAATCTAAAAAACCACCAAAATTACTCTGGAAAAAAGAACAATGAATGGACATCTTTGTACCCAAGCACTGACTATGCCTTGCATCCACACATTGTGTTTATGTATATTATGTCTATACACAGTATATAATATACTTCATATTATATACTCTATGAAATAGTGTATATATATGTTTTAAAAATGTAAAATCAAAGCAAAAGAATAAAGGGGCAGATCTTTCATTTCAAAGGCAGAACAGGAACTAGGAAGAAATTCTCTACTGTGAGGGTGATGAGACCCTGGCACAAGTTGCCCAGAGAAGCTGTGGCTGCCCCATCCCTGGAAGTGTCCAAGGTGACCTCGGACAGTGCTTGGAGCAGCCTGGGATGGTGCAAGGTGTCCCTGGCCATGGCAGGGGTGGGAACAACATTATCTTTAAGATTCCTTCCAACCCAAACTATTTCAGGATTCTATAGCATCCTCCCAACTCTGGTTAATAGAACCCCAGGCATTAAGACCTCCAAATTATAACCAGAATACAATCTCCTTCATTTCAGGTCCAGAAATACATGCAGCAAAGCCCACCTTCTGCTAAACCTAGCTAGCTGATAAAACACCAATTTATTGACCTGACAGGCAGCACCACTATCTGCCCATCCCACCTCTGTGCCAGAGGACACTGGGCTCAGAACAGCTCAGGGTGCAAATCCTCATTTCTTTGCCACTTGTGTGATAAACAGGACCCAGGAATTAGCACTGCCCTAGAACAGACACACAGCTCCTGTCAGCAGAGCAGCACCTCTTCCCCCTGGTGAGGGGCTGGGATGGATATCTGCAGCACACACGTGCTCCCATTTGACAGCTACAGCTATATATGACCATAAATCAGAGACCTTTTCATACTGCCAGGATGAATCAAGACTGCTGCAATCAAACACCTAAATGAACAAAAAGCTGCTGTTCAAGTCCCTGGCTATGCAAGAAGTTGCATGGGAAGCATTTGTTAGGATCAAATTGAAAAGGTTGCTCTACTCTAAAGTATCTTTGTTGCAATGCTTCAGATTATCTTGAGCAACCATCCTGTCACAGACAAGACAAAACCCCCTTTGAGCTGAACACACTAAGATTTCAGGAACATGATTCCTAGTATTTCCCCACACCAGCAGGAACCGATCGTTGCTGAGGTGCAAACATATCAGCAGAAAACCTATGAAAAGGGTTGAAATCTTATTGCCCCTTATCTTCCAAAATCAGCTAAGAAGCTTCAGGAACACACCCAGTTCCTTCCCACTCTCCTTCCCAGAAATAAAGATTTAACAGGACCACAGACCATTACTCACCCCACGATCACTTATGATGAAAATGTTCCTTGCTTCAATGACCTTTATATGGTTGTCAATGGAGAAAACTCAACCAATGTGGGAATCTATGACCAAATACTGGCAATAAAGTAATTAATTTACTTCATCAGGAAGAATTGTTCAAGTGAGGAAAGTCTGGGTTTACTTTTAGTTCTACAGCACATCAAACCGAAGTTGAAGTTGAGCTTTCAGTCTCAAAATCCACATTTCTGTCCATTACACTCACTGCCTGCTGATGTGACCCTGTACAGGACATCACTGAAGTTGCTGTGAGCAGCTGCACCAAGTCATAGCAGAACTGAAGGTCACACACTGATTTTACTCCTGTATTTACTCCCAAGATGAGGACACTTACACCACGAAAAAAGCTGTTTTTTCTTAGACATTTCCTCAGCAAAGCAAGGGACAGCACTTCATTCGTAGAGTCCAATTTAAATAAAAAGACAGCACAAACCCCCCAGTGCTTACTTTTATGGATCTGAAATCATTAGCAGGGGAAACACTACTTCAGAAAGCAGGGAGGGTGCTTGGGAAAAGGCTTAAGGAATCTCCCTTCTACCAAAGCAGCAAACTTTGGTTGTCAAATAAATAAATGAAAAAAGGGAGTCTGTTTACAGATTATTTTCAATGAAATGACTCAGCAGGATTGAATACACACAGAAATGCTTTCCATTGTATCTATGCTAAGCTTCATTAAATATCAGAAGAGCAAAATCCAGCCCTTTTTCCATATGCCAATAAACACAGCATCAGCCAAGTGCTGGGCAACCACAGTTACCTCCACACCCCAGTAACCCCTGTCCTTGACAACCTGTCAGAAAAACCTGCCTTCATCAGTTCTCAATGTGGATCCAACAGCAGATATTGCAGTGATCTCATTTCTTTCACAAGATGATGAAATCTTCATGAATGCTACAACATTTTTGTAACCCCTATAATCAAATATATTTATGATGCTCTGTACTTTAGCTATTTTTTAATATAAGATTCACTAAGGTATTTCTTTATGTCTGGTTTTTGTTTGCTGTGCCAGGTTACAGAATTCAGCAGCTTGTCCAGGCTTGCCTACTGTATTGTTATGGTGTATATTTATCTATAGTGTCTCTGATTTTTAATAGATTACATGAACAAATCCATATCAGGTCACAAATTTAGGAATACTATGATGGCTTTTCCCCCCCGCCCCC